>JACXGK010011597.1:0-15678 GCA_016801125.1 Novumbra hubbsi
CCCCCCCCCCCCCCCCCCCCCCCCAGGAGATTGGTCTGGGAGGCAGGGATTGGTTGGCACACTCTCAGGGCACATGATTTGAGTCTGCGAGGTCAGGGCCATGGTGGAAATGGCTTTTCATTCCTTCCCCTGAGGCGGAAGTGGACTGCAACAAAGATAAAGGCTGCTGCCTAAATTGCGTCCTAGTCTTTCAAGCAGGGCACCGCTTCCCAAGCCGACCCTCTGGGCGCTAGTCAAAACTAGTGCACTCGGTGCAGCAGGGGCTCATTTGAGACCCGGGGCTGGCAAGGCTTATTAGGATTCAGAGGCTCCTCTCTTTTCTCTTTCACCCCCCTGTCCCCACTGCCCCATCCCCGTACCTGATGAGGGCATTTGAAAGAGGAATGGTTACCCACAAACCAGTTTCCTCCATGGCCACGTCCCCAGATGGCACCCCACCTCTATTTCCCTAACACAGCTGCAGTGAAAAGCACTGTGGGGCACTTCATGCAGAAAAGGATGCGATTCTGGACACCTTTTATGGGACAACCAGGCCAATGAAAAGGGCCTAAATGACACTTGGCCTGTTTTGGCTGTTGTTCGCCGCTGGTGAGAAATTGTATGTAACGACTTAAGGCCTGGCTGGGGGTGGTCCACTCTGTCGTTTTGGAGGGAATGGCTTCCTCCCAGGTGTTCCCGTCCCTATCACGCCTCGCCGTCTTGCCACAAAATGACAGACTTGTGGAGTAGCCTATAAGCGGCTTGCCTGTTAGCGGCTGGCCTGTTAGCGGCTAGCCTGTTAGCGGCTAGCCTGTTAGCGGCTAGCCTGTTAGCGGCTAGCCCTTTCACGGATAGTGAGAATGACTGGCATTGCTTCCAGTGGGTCATGTTGCCCACTGCAGTCTTTTTGCAGATGCTCGTTTCTAGTGCATCTTCAGTGAGAATCGCTTAAGCTCCAGGGTGATCCAGTGGTCACGAGCGTTGGGGCAACCAACAACCCTGTCCTTTCTCTTAGCTTAAGAATTCTCTCCATTCCTTAATAGTCTTAGCAGCATTCTAAATATATTTTAAGAATAAACTCTTAGCTGGGAACTTTCAGTGCTGTTTAGGAAACCTCCTAGTGGTAAGATAAAATGTTGTGAATGTAGGAGGCTTCAATGCTTGTAGAGTTGAAGCAGTGAAGCGTTTAAGTGGGCTTACTGCAGACAGACAATGAGGACAATGTGACTGTGTGTGTGTGTGTGTGCGTGCGCGCATGTTCTAAAGTAGGGCGAGACTAGAACTGCCGGTACGGCCAGACCCTCCACGCGATCTCCACCTCGCCTCGCTGACCCCCTAACTCCCGACCTTGTTGCCCACTCAGACTCTGAGCTCGGGCCATTAGTGTCATGTCAATATTGTATCAACAGTGGTGATTGTGTGGGGTTGGTGGGGGGTCTCCTGTCTCTGCCCGGGGGGGGGAGAGGGCCTTGATCGACACCGTCTTACTCCTCCCTATCCTGCCCCGCTGTCTCTTTCCCCTCTCGCCATGTCCACTCTACCCTCATATCCTGGGGAGGATTGTTCCTTCTGCGCGGCCAATCGCAGGCTGCGCCTCTGTAACCTGCGTTCTGATCCTCAGCAGGGTTGATTGGCTTATCGTCTTCCTCGGGATGCTCAGGAGCAGAGGGGTGTAGACTAGAATGGTGTGTGGCCTCAGCCTTGTTAGGTGCGTGCGCTTAGAGAAAGACAGAATGCTCTCTGGATGTGTGGTGACACTGTGTTGTGTGTGTAACACTGCTTTATTGCCTGGGCTTGGCACAACAGAAGTTGTTTTCTGACACGGAGCTAACCTCACGCCAACCAACCCCATGCCAATCAACCTCACGCCAATCAACCTCACGCCAATCAACCCCACGCCAACCAACATCAACCAACCACACGCCAACCAACCACACGCCAACCAACCACACGCCAATCAACCCCATGCCAACCAACCACACACCAACCAACCTCAAGCCAACCAACCCCACGCCAACCAATCTTACATCAATCAACCACACGCCAACCAACCACACGCCGACCAACCCTACGCCAACCAACCTCACGCCAACCAATTTTACATCAACCAACCCCACGCCCCTTTCATAAACCCTGTCATGAGACCGCAACAAATATCTTAAATATCTGTCTTCCGCTATTCTCCCTCAGCGGATTGTCCACTTCTACTGCAGGATACACACAGGGACACTGACATACACCCACACACACATACACACATACAGAAAGAGGCATATGCCTGCAAAAACTTGGTCATATGGAAACATGCAAACACACATTTGCACTCTCCCAGACAGCACAAATTTCATCCTCTTGAGAGACATGCAACTATGTAATAATAAAAATACACAGCCCTGGAAATAATGTATTCAACCAATTCCAGCAAATGTCTTGTCCCTGGTTCTAGCAAGATGTGTTCCACTTAAAGACAACTTCAGTTTTCTTCTTCATTGAGTTGAGGCCCCCTGAGCCGGTACTAGTTTTAGTGTATCAGAACGGATTAAGGTTTTGTTAGGTCTCGTATTTGAACTTCAGTGAGTGTGTGTGTTGAACACTTGGCCTGGCTTTGAGATGACATTGTGCCTAAAGACATGGGTTAAGCATCCTTAAGTGCTTCTCGTGTATTCACTTCAGTTCCCCCTTCCCCCTAAAGACAGTGGGTTCACATAGCAGGGATACAGAGATTGACGCAAACACAGACAGACACAAACACACATCCATTGACCTACGTAACTGGGCAAGATGTACACATGCAGCAATTTTGATTAAATACATTCAAATATTTTTTCAAAGACATTGCGTGAATTCATGGTTCATTTAGATATTTACTCATTTGGCAGACACTTGTGTCCGGTGCACGCGTTAAAGCATGTCTATTTTCTGTAGTGATTATCCCAGACGCACAACTCTGGCCTTGAAATCATCACAGCTTGCCAGCAGAGCCACTTATGAAGTTCCACTGGATGGAAGGTTCTACTGTTTACATGTTTGGCCTACGTATCAATTACATCTACATCAACCTATTTTTTACATTACAATTCACTTATGTTCTTTTCATGTGCACATAGACCACTACACATGTACAGTATGTCGATGAAAGATGTTTACTGTCCTTTCATGGGCACATACACCTTTACACGTGTACAGCATATTTCGATAAATGATGTTTACTGGAGCTTCACTCGTTCTTGTGAATCATTTCACATGGTCACACAAATGGACATGAATCATTAATATTAGCATTATTTAACAACAAAACATCAACAATATTTGCCCATTGGTCCAGTCTGTGTGTGCTGTCTGTATTGTCGTGTGCAATGATGCTAATGAACACAGTCTTGTTCTGCTACACAGATGTGTCCCTGAACAACCTCAATTTACTGTTACAAAGTAACTTATGCTTACTGGAATAACAACGTTCTGAGCATTTTCATGAATCCAGTGGGTTTCTGTTTTGCTGACTCCACCTACCAATTCTGACTCTTCCATTACATGCTGACTCTACCATTACATGCTGGTTCTACCATTACATGCTGACTCTACCATTACATGCTGACTTTTCCATTACATGCTGACTCTTACCATTACATGCTGACTCTACCATTACATGCTGGTTCTACCATTAAATGCTGGTTCTACCATTACATGCTGACTCTACCATTACATGCTGACTCTACCATTACATGTTGAAACAGATGATCACAACGAGTAACAATTTCACCATTGAACATCAACAGCACACTGGTATTTATTGAGAACACTGCATGATTGCCCACAATGCTGTCTCTGTTTTCCCATGCCTCTCTCACCCTCCCTCTGTCTCACTCTCCCGGTTACTTTGTCTCACTCTCACTCTGTCACTCTTTCTTACTCTCCCTGTCTGCCCCTCTGTCTCACTCTCCCTGTCTGCCCCTCTGTCTCACTCTCCCTATCTGTCCCTCTTTCTCACTCTCCCTGTCTCTCCCACAGTCACTCCCTGTCTGTCCCTCTTTCTCACTCTCCCTGTCTCTCCCCCAGTCACTCTCCCTCTGTCCCTCTGTCTCACTCTCCCTGTCTCTCCCCCAGTCACTCTCCCTGTCTGCCCCTCTGTCTCACTCACCCTGTCTCTCCCCCAGTCACTCTCCCTATCTGCCCCTCTGTCTCACTCTCCTTGTCTCTCCCCCAGTCACTCTCCCTGTCTGCCCCTCGGTCTCACTCTCCCTGTCTCTCCCCCAGTCACTCTCCCTGTCTGCCCCTCTGTCTCACACTCCCTGTCTCTCCCCCAGTCACTCTCCCTGTCTACCCCTCTGTCTCCCTCTTCCTGTCTCTCCCCCAATCACTCTCCCTCTGTCCCCCTGTCTCATTCTCTCTTTCCTGCAACCCTCCACTTAAGTCCAGCCCAGCAGCTAGTTATGTTTAAAACGCTGTTTTTATTACATTACAAAACCATTGTGATTGATTAAAACAGGGACGAAAGGGGAAGGGCTGAAAAGGAACTAATTGTATCAAATGAAGCTATTGGAGGAAGTGCTGTCATGCACATTATAGTGGTAATATCCTCACATTGTCGTACCACGAGCCGGAGAACTGTCAATGGTACGGTGTGAACAGTGTCTTTTTGTCCACTCTTTTCTTCGAACCACCGGGAAACTCTGATGCCTTTTGATCAGCGTTATTTTTTAGCTTGCTATGCCAAGACGAAAGAGTTTCAACACGTGTGGTAATGTGTGCGAGTCTGAGGGGATCTGAGAAGCCGCGGGACGTCTCTGTGTCATGTCGGTGGTTATGCTAATGCCTGGTGCTGTTAGTGATGCACGCTGTACACACGCTCACAAACCAAACACAATCAGCTTATTGTACAGAAACATACAGCTGCATTTAATGTTTCAAATCCATAAACATTTCCGCTATACACGGATGAGGACGGATTCATCAACTTTCGTCCAGTAATAGATAACTTAAACCGATGAGGACACACACACGCACACACGGAAAGCATCTGCTTTTTTCGTCACCCATGGTGTGGGTTGGAGGAGGACCAAACTACACCAGATAAACAGATGGGCTTTTTAAATGCATGTTGAGCCACTTGTATAGTCAACATACTCTATAATTTCACTCTCTTCACTCCCAGAATTCTGCTGGTGAGGCTTCACACAGAAATCTAAATGGAAAATGGACGATGTGACAGAACCTTCCAAAAGGAGACTTTTTCACAGCATAAGCAAAGCCACCAAAATGCTATTCATTTCCACAAAGTCATTTAAGATCAAGAGGAGGGAAATAACTCAGAGGAAAACGTCTCTGTGGGTGCCAAGTGTGTAGAGGAAAGAGGAGGCGTGTGTGTGTGTGTGTGTGTTGTGATGAGGATTGAATCCGTGAATATATATACCAAATCCTGACTGTCGGTGAGAGAGATAGGGGTCAGATGACTTCAGCAGGAGGCTTCTCTCTCACGGTTTCTCTCTCTATCTTTCTCCTCGGTTAGTGAGACGAAGAGGCCAGTCAGGTCAGGGACAGAGACCTGACTCCATTAAGTAGCCCTCTGCGTTTCTATCCAATCAGCCGCCGCGCAGTTATCTGGGCAGGGAAAGAGATTGCTGAGGAGATATCTATCCAGCTGATATATATATATATATATATATATATATATATATATGAACGAGAAGACATTTTAATCCACAATACTTCTGAATGTTCTTCCTTGTTGATCAGCAGGCTTAGACTGACCCTATTCTTCTGAATGAAATTTAGAGGCGAAAGACACAAAGCACAAATAGACTTCTGGAATCTTCCCAGAGGTATTAATCACAATGGAAGGGGGGGGGCTGGGATGAGGGGGGGTGCTGGGCTGAGCGGCTGAGTCTGTTTTATCAAAACAGACACAGTCAGGAGCTGGACTGTTGGCGCTGAGGAAGATCAGCCTAATCCACAGTGGCGGTACTCGCCCCGGACATATACGGGATTAGCATAAACTAAGTATGTTGTTCTCCATAACCACTTAAAGTGTTTAATCCATCGCCTCTGAAACACAGATCGTGAAACTCCTATCAATTTGGTGAACGCCTATTTTCTGCCAGTGGAGAAAATGGTTTTGTACTGCATGCCCTAACTTATAAGTGTTTCGTCTGGGAAGTCAGGAGAGAGTTTGGCAGCACTTTTAAAACCATTTTCTTGCACTCAATATCGCCAAGTAGATGATATGGGCGTATGGTTGTCTGGAACACATATCTCTTTATAAATACACAAACTATATTCAGCTTGAATGTACTCAAAGTACATTGTCCATGATGCATTGCAGTTGTCTGCTCCTGCCAGACAACTCCTTCAGACTCGTAGCACCGTGTGTGGGTTGCTATAGCAACCCGATTAACACATATTTAATCTAAAACGCAACCTTAACTTCAAACCTCCAAAATCAATAATGCAATTTGTTCGAACTGATTTTGCTATTTTTACTAGTGTGTGTGTATACACAGATATATGTATAAGGGAAACCAGCAAAACAAAATAAGAATCGGTCCGGAAGGATAAGGGGAGAGCAATTGTATGTGACCACCACCTTCAAAAGCGTTCCCTTTTTTGGGGGTTGTCTTGCTGTTGTCTCTCTGTTGCACCTGTTGGCACTTGCATTCCCACTAAAACAGTTGACATTGATTTACAATCGCTTATGCTTTCTAACTGGACAGATCAATATCCCTGAAGTTTAGTTGACTTGGTGTTACACTGTGATGATGTGTTCCCTTAACCTTTTTTGAGCAGTGTATACACAGCTCTAGAAAAACTGAAACAACCACCACCCAAAATAGTTGAAAAGGAACGTTTTGGGTGAGGAACAGAAGGGTTTAGTTTGCAGTCATCTCTTAAATCAAACCCTTCTGTTCCTCACACAAAACATTCCTTTTCAACTGGTTGTTTCAGTTTTTCTAGAGCTGTATATTTGGGTTTCCTCGCGTCAATTAATCAGATTGACTGTCTAAAAAATGTGGTTTTGGGAGATTACCTCTTTTAGCAACAGTTACCAGCTCCTGTATTTCTTTATGGCAGGTTAGTTATGCTAAGTTAATGCTTTAAATATCAATATAATACAAGTAGTTGCTGATCAGCAGGTAGTCATAGTATCAACAAATCTGTAAAACCTCACAAACTCACAAAATAAAGTATCACCTCACAGTATCACAAGGACCTCCGTCTTACACAGAGACACACAACGACACACAGCAGTCACGCGACTGAGCCGTGGTGAGGTTTACCCCGTATTAGGTGTCTGGGGTAGCATTAGAAGGCGTAATACATGTTCTACTTGTGTGATATTTAAATGTATCCTGCGTGTCTGTCACGTGGTGAGTCATATTTTTAGTGTTGCCACTTAAAGAATGGTGTGAAAAGCGTAATTACAACAAACACCTTAGAATTATCACCCTCCCTCTCTCCCCCTGTATCATCCCTTCCTCCCTCTCTCCCTCTCTCCCCATCCCTTCCTCCATCTCTCCCTCTCTCCCATCCCTTCCTCCCTCTCTCCCGCTCTCTCTATCCCTTCCTCTCTCTCTCCCCCTGTATCATCCCTTCCTCCCTCTCTCCCCCTGTATCCATCCCTTCCTCCCTCTCTCCCCCTGTATCATCCCTTCCTCCCGCTCTCTCCATCCCTTCCTCCCTCTCTCCCCCTGTATCATCCCTTCCTCCCTCTCTCCCCCTGTATCCATCCCTTCCTCCCTCTCTCCATCCCTTCCTTCCTCTCCATCAGTTCCTCCTTCAGACCCTCTCTCCCTACATACTCGTACAGTTCAGGTTGGTAGCTAACCAGCCAGCAGGGTAAAAGGTCCCGTTCGGTTTTTGCATATGGTCTTTGCCATTTCATTCACAATGTGAGTTGTTTCTGTAGTGTACTTAATTAAGCAACAAGGTCTGTGGTATTATGGGTTGTGGTATATGGCCAGTATATAGTGGTTAAAATCAGTTCTTGGGCACGACACATCACAGGTTATTCCGCCGAAATTTATTATCATTATAAACCAGGTACCAGCACAACTAGATTGAATCCTTTTAGCCAACCGGCATTCAGGATTCAATCGCCCCACTTTAGTATGGTTACCTGCATATCTTAACCATACGATAACAGACCCACACAAACACACACACACACACACACACACACTCCCCGTGTTCCTAATTGCCTGCCTCGGACATCCCCATTCACCACTCAGAGTGACTAATCTGTAGTCCTGCCAGATTGGATCTTCATTTCCCTCCTCACACGTACAGTATGACACCCTCGTTTCTCTGCCTCATTCACAGACTTTGCTTCCAGTTCCCTGCAGGGAAAATAGGAAGTACTCCCCCTCTTTCTCACTCTCTCTCTTTCAATTTGTATTTTTTGTTCTGTTGCTATTTTGGCAAGGCAAACAATGTTTATATTGCCACAGTGTACAACTTTCAATTATTTCTTTTTTCTGTCCTTTCTTTCTTCTACTCCGTATGTTTCCTCTCATCCTTTATCTACCTGTCTTTCTCTTTCTATAGATCTGCATACCTCTCCGTCAGTTCTCTATAGATGTCTGTGGTTTTTCACAGTGATTCACTAGCAGTAGGACATATTTTCTCACTTTCATGAGCGGGAAAAAAAGAAAATTGTCAGCACAGCCCGAATACTATCCCCCCCCAAAAAAAGAAAACTAATTAATGGAGATTTTCATCCGAGACTCCTCCGGTGTCATGTCCACGTACAGAGGGGATGAGAGAGGAGGACTTCAGTTTTTTGGGATCTGTCTCTTCCCAGCAGGTTGGCCTCCATAGACACTCAACATTTTAATTAGTGTCTTGTTTGGAACAACAACATGTTTGCGCTCGGTTCCGTTTTACTGTTGCATCCCTGCCGAGCAGCCAATTAAAATCCTCCTCTCGCCAGTCAGCTAGCACACCGCTAGGATTAGCCTGGCTAAGTCACGCACATACGCACGTGTGGAGAGGCACACACCGTAGTAGTAAATCTGAATATGCTTTGGCTGGACCCGGTAGCTGTATGACCCCTGACCCCTATCTGTCACTGACAGTCAGGATTTGTATTATATATTCACAGACGTCGTCTTTACCGCCGCGCACACACACGTACACACGTACACATTTTTGTTTTACATTTGTCATTTAGCAGGCGCTCTTATCCAAATGTGCACACACACACGCACACACAAATAAAAAATAATAATTCTCTGTATTAAATTTAGATCATAATACATCCTAATAATGAGGATTTTGGATTATATAGCTGTGCCCAAAGTCCAAATCTACCTGCATATACCAGCTGTTCCAGGTGGACAGCTGTAATAAGGTACCAATATGGTAGTAACCAACCGTGCACACTGGATATTAGCCCATATGGCAGTAACCGACCGTCCACACTGGATATTAGCCCATATGGTAGTAACCCACCGTCCACACTGGATATTAGCCCATATGGTAGTAACCCACCGTCCACACTGGATATTAGCCCATATGGTAGTAACCCACCGTCCACACTGGATATTAGCCCATATGGTAGTAACCCACCGTCCACACTGGATATTAGCCTATATGGTAGTAAGCCTCTGACTCTTTCAGTGTACGTTTTTGTTATTCTTTTCTCCTTCAAGTGTTTTTTTCTCTTGCTCAATGGTGCTTTGATATAAAGAATGTGGCATAATTGCTTGAACGCACACAAGACTGCATCACACACACACACACACACACACACACACTGTCTTTGTCAACGGACCCCACCCGGCTCCGTCACACTGTGGTAGCAGCATCAAGTCACATCGTTTCACGGAACATACGTTGGCTGTCAATGCGTTTTAATGCACACTTCGCCCCATGAAGGGTTTCCTGAAGTCCCGGGCCCCCGCGGCACACTACGTAGGGGAGAGGGGGGGGGGGGTTTGGGACACGGGCCAAAGAACAGTATTGAAACACGATGCCGGGATGTGGGGCTTGATGCTATGGCAGTGACAAATGGTTATAATCTCTCCTTCTGTGTTCAGCCTGTTCCCTGAACAGTCCTCCTGGCGGCAGAGTGGCGTGACGCCTTGCTCAGTCAAGTGAGCATTGGTTCCCGGGGATAATGCTCACGCTTGTGGCCGAGACAACGCATTATCCCAGGGAGCGAGGGGCTGGCGCAACACCCACTCAAGGTTCCGCTGAATTCAAGCAGACATTTGCTCTTGCTTGGGCTGTTTATTCTGAGTGGGATCACGTGGGATCACAAAGAAAACAGATGCAATGTGTCCTGAGACATCGACACTATTCTAAATAGCAGTGGTTTAAGTACAGTTCTTAGGTACAGTTCTTTCTCAGCTTCCGATTTTTCAGGTGTTGTTTTTTTTAAGTGCTTCAGATTTGTCCCTTTTCTCGCAAATAACACCTCTTTAGTTCAGCGTGGATGAAGGAGTTGGTAATCAAATTCTATTATGGAACTTCAAGCTTGTTTCCAACCTCTCTCTTAACGTCTGCAAGCCTAAGGAGATGATCCTGGACTTCAGGAAGTGGCAGAGGGGGATCATACCCTCAGACACATCGAGGAAGCTGAAGTGGAGAGAGTCTCGGACTTTAAGTTCCACGGTGTGTTCATCAAAGATGACCTCACCTGGTCCAAGCAGGCAGACTGGGCAGTAAAAATGTCCCAAAAACGCCTGTACTTCCTGAGGAGACTCAAGAGCTTTGGCAAGTCTGCAAGAACTTTCACCAACCTCTACAGGTGCATCATTGAGAGCTTCCTCTCAGGCTGCATCATTGGTTGCCATCTTCATTTCGTGCCAGGCATCTACCACACAAGATGCCTTCAGAAGGCTCGGAACATCATAAAAGACTATAACTACCCAGGCTGTGGTGTGTTCACGTTGCTGCTGTCTGGTAGACATTACTGGAGCATCGGTATCAAGTCAAAGTCTTTTATTGTCAAATGCACGACATAACAGGGTCTTTCTGAGCAAAGCAATTCTTATGACGTACATATAGAGTCTATATGCGTGCATGTCATACATAAAATATGACATGCACGTCTTCCGGACTCACAAACAGTTTTCCCCCCCGAGGCCACGAGGCTTCTCAACCAGCAAAATGTATCTATCATCATAGGGATCATGAGTACTTCAAATGTGCATTAGCATATTTTAATGTACCATTCATAGGCACCATTATGCTTATATCATATTTAAAATATTTCTTATTTCTTTCATATTATCATTACCCCTTGGTTATTTTTTGCTTCGATTTTACTGATGTGCCTTGTCATAAGAATTTCAGTGCTCAGAACGACACGGTGTTATTCTGTGCGTATGACAAAAAATAAAAACGTGGCTACCTGTATATCGCTTCTACGGAGTACTCGTTTTGATGACCTCATTTGCAACAGGTGCTTTGGGAGCCGCCCCCTTGTCTCAGTGTTATACCCTGTCAAGCAGCCCTCGATAATCCTACTTGACAGATGCCCACGATGTACTGGACAACTCACACTCGCCTGGCCTTACATGACACCCTCATGCGTGTTCGAACTAGCCAGTGAGCCAGATCGCTAGTGCAAACGATGTCAGCCTCAGTGAAACTTGCCTCCGTAGTAACTCCCCCCTCTCCCTATGCAGTGGGCGTAGGCTGTGGTGGAGTGCCCATGTTGTTTTGGATTGTTTGGTTTGGTTTTAATTGAACACGTCGGTGCTGTATTGAGAGACCAGCCTGAATGCAGTGGCGGTCTGAGTTATGGGCCCGGCATGCATGGCCACCGTGGCCTGGGTTTGGGTCATTCCGTTAAACCACACCTCATCCATCAAGTGGGAGCAAACGCAACCTTCTAGAAATGTTGTGTCGTCCAATACTTGCCAAAGGTGGAGCCCTGCGAATGGACCGCCCGAGACTGGCTCCTCCAGTTAGAACCATTGACATGAGC
Organism: Novumbra hubbsi; assembly: GCA_016801125.1. NCBI lineage: Eukaryota > Metazoa > Chordata > Actinopteri > Esociformes > Umbridae > Novumbra > Novumbra hubbsi. The sequence goes on from JACXGK010011597.1 coordinate 11,909, forward strand.
TTTTTGTGCAGATTATCTGAGTATGTACCTTTTCGACAACTGCTAGTGTAAAAAGATCTTTATAAAGCAATCGTTTTTTGTTGGAAAGACCTATCAAATATTTAAAATAATTTTGCTTAGTGGGCACCTCTTGTATTCTAGGTGATGTTTCAGGGCTGTTTTTTATCATCTGTTCAGGTGGTTGTAGTCATTGCTATTTGCTGGTTATCTACATGAACTTTCACACCTCAGTTAACGCAAAGTCGAGTTGTTTGCTAGCAGTGAATGTTGACGGTCCATAGGTCTGTGTTTCTCCTGTATGCATGAACAGCCAGTCTGGGAATGGTTCTCATGTCAACAAGTCCTTACAATCTTCAGGGAATGAAGGAGAAACTACTAGATCTCTGTCAACAGTCAAATCGTCCTCCCTCTCTGTGTAGTAAAACAACAACACCGTCACTGTTTACTGCGTCTAGAAAACAACGGACTGATCATGTTATACATGCTTCTTCAATCAGCAAGCAGCCCTTGTGCTCTTAACTCCATAACCGCCTTGCTGTCAATATAATTTACTATTTAATTTAGCAGATGGTCTTATCCAGAGCGACTTACCCCAGGAAGATACATGTTTCTTACCGGCGCTTTAAGGAAATCAATTCCCACATCCTTCGCTTGCAACAAGCATGTAGTACCGAGCTACACAGGATCTCCTGCTGTATTTCCTCAGTAGGGGTCACAGATCCAATGGTATATGCTAATCTTACCGACAAACTAGTTTGTGCATGTTGTTAGACATAACGGCCGTCAACCTTAACCCTGGACTTTGATTCCGACTGCAGTGCTTCCTCTCCCTGTAATTAGGACCCGGTTCAGGCCTGAGACAGCAGGTGTGTGTGCAATTAATTATCTGGTGGAACAGAGAGAGAACCTCGTAGGCTAAGAGGCGAAATCCCCTGGTGCAAGGCGACAACTGCTAACCATTGTTTTTCTCCTCCAGTCACAACCTTCTGGATGTACACCAGCCTAGCCGGCCAGCCAGGTTCAAACCCCCAGAGAGAGAGAGCGCGAGAGAGGCCCTCTGTGGGCTTGTGTTCCCTGGGGCTTTTCTTGGTAGGGAGGGTGGAGGGGGGGCTAGTGGTTGAGGTGATTGCCCCAGCCCACAGATATGTCCTCCCCAAGGCACAGTGGGGTTCAGGTGTTCCTGCGTCATGAGTGTCATGCATGGTGGGGTCACGCCTGGCCCTCTGCACCCCCCCGTCCCAAGTGTTCCTGCCGTGTGGCTGATGGCAAGTTTTATATTACACTCTGGATGTAGAGTCTATTGCGGTTCCTAGAAAGGCGCTGATTGGTTGTTTTAAAGTAACCTCTCGCTCGCTCTCCCCCTTTCCTTTCCTCCATAACCTGGTGTCTCCATCCTTCAGTTCGTCTGGCCCTCTCATTCTCTCTAACAGCCTATATCTGTCTCTCTCTCTCTATCTCTCTCTCTAATGAACATGATTGTAGTCTCTCTGTGATGGTGATATGAAGTGCTGTCTGAGAGCTCTTCTCTTGATTTAAAGGCACTGCTTCAATGTGGTCCATCAGTTATGTCCAGACCTCCTTTTCTTTCCCTCCCCCTCTCCACTCCTCCCCCTCTCCACCCTTCCACTCCTCCACTCGTTCCTGCCTCTCTAACCCTGCCCCTCCCATTTCTCCAAAACCACTGTACTCCTCTCCTCCATATATCCACCCCTCTCATTCTCCTTTCCGCCCCTCCACTCTCCGCTCACCCCCGCGTGTAGCGTCCACAGTCTGCCCTGTTAGAGGTGCTTAACAGAGACTGTCTCTCTCCTTGTCTGGAATGTAACACAGTCAGTGCACATTCCATCTGTACTATCGATCACCTGGTTGAGAGGATAAAGCCTCAACAATGCCTGAACTGGGCCGTGGCTTTTGACTAATCCTTTCTTTGTTTGTCTCTTTCTATCTGGAATCTGTCTTGGTTTACTTTCCTGTGTGCTGACACGGGGAGCGCTGCTACAAGACTCGGGAACGGGAAAGAACAGAAAGAGTTGAGGAGGTGCTTGCACTTGTCTCCCCGTCTCACAGCCTTTGTACGTGACAAAGAGGGCTTTGGAGCGTTAGTGTGTGGTACATGCGCAGGTCGGCATGCGGTGAAAGTGCATTTAGCATCAGACCTTTCATTATGCCCCACCCCCTGCCTGGCCAAGCCTCATCAGGTGACCTCCAACATTGAGGCATCAGCTGTGGTTTTGTTGTCATGGCGACCCATTGCTACGGTGGGACTAGTTTCGGGACCAGGTGGAGGGATACGTGTGGGTGACAGGGCTTTGACATCTGGGAAATAACTCTGTCTCTCTTTCTCTCTCACTTTTTTCCCTCTCTCCCTCTGTGTCTCTGGCGCTCTCTCTGTTTCTATCCTCCTCTCTATGTCTCTCTCTCGCTCTCTATATCACTTTCCGTGTCTCTCTTTCACTCTCTTCTTCTTTCTTCCTCTGTTTCTACTTCTCCCCTACTAACATCTCCCTATGGCCTCCCTATGTACATGAGTAAACACAACACAAATACACACCTCACTAGTCACCTGTCTATTGACATTAGAGGTTTACTGGCACAGGAGTCTGACCTACCGTAGTGCAGTGCACCCCCCAAACCTCACCCCCTTCCCTAGATAGTGCCCTACTTATGTTTCTGGGCCCTTGGCAAACATGGGGTCACTATTGGACACGCCCAGAAGCACTGCGGGAACCAGCGCTTCATTGGCCAATATTTCCGTTGTCATCGCAGTACTGCTTCACAGCCACTTGGTGGCACAGACGTAACGAGGAACACATTAAACCTGACCTAGGTAGTCGGTGATGTCATCCAGCTTTAGGGCTTGCAAGCTGAATGTGTTTTTGTGATTTTTTATTTGGTATAAGTTTCCTTACCAGACCTGAACCAAGTGTGATTCATACCTTATTAGGTTTAATGTGTCACCAATTTATTTATGTTGCCATTAAAAGTTTACCTGTGATTTAGGGTTTAGTGAGTGAGACGTGTGTCCTTGTGAAGCAAGTGGCCTGATAGATTGCTGTATTAGCTGTAATTATGCAGATTGCTGCCCTGATAATTATTATTAAACATGCCTGCACACGCACACACACTTTCTCACTCTCTCACACACACACACACACACACACACACTTAATAGGATTTATAATGAGTGTAAACATTTAGCTGGAGCGGTACGCACTTTCATTGGTTGCAAATATAGATTGTGTTGAGCTGATTGGTTAACACCATGTGGTAAGCCTGTCACAGTGAAGCCGTTAGATGGGTGAAGATGTATTTATTTCACTTTCTCACAATGCGTTCTGGTGTGCACATTCAGCAGTTCTGAACATCATTTGCATTTAGGAGTTAAGCATATCTGTCAAAATTGTTGTTGGTTTCCTTCATTGGTGCTTGAACAGGCTTACTATTCACTCTGTGCTGAGCAGTAAGACTCTGTTCTGGGCAGTAAGACTCTGTGCTGGGCAATAAAACTCTGTGCTGGGCAGTAAGACTCTGTGCTGGGCAGTACGAATCGGGGCCACGTGCGCTGGGTCCCGTCCCCCACATCCTTCAGGGGTGCTCTGCCGGCTCACCAATGCCGGTCCGGGGTTGCAGATGGTCTGGAAATTGGAGCGCAAGCTTAATGGAAAGGAGAGAGAGAGGGAGTAAAGAACGAGTGGAGGTTTTCCCTGGCCCTGCGGAGTCCCTTTGAAGCCGGGGTGTGCAAAGGGGGGGGGGGGGGGGGGGGGGGGGGG
>JACXGK010011598.1:0-15734 GCA_016801125.1 Novumbra hubbsi
TGTCACGTATAGTTGGTTCAAACTTCATTTTACCGTGGCCCATCTCAGTCTGCGCGTAGGTGCCGATGATCTCCAGGTTCCAGGCGGGTATGAAGAAGGTGTCCACCTGCTCAGGACTGGCCTGATTCAGCAGGGTGGGCAGGAACATTCCCAGGTGGAGGTCCAGCGGCTCAGACCGCCCGCGGTGCACACAGCTGGGGCGGGCGCCAGGGACAGGGAGGGGGTTGTGATGGAGGACGTTTTGTGGAGGCGTTGGAAGTAAGGCGTAGACAAGAAGAGAGGGGAACGTTTCGTGAAAATGGAGCAGAAGATGTAAAGACGGTGAGATTGGACATGGGATGAAGGTTGGAAAAGAGGACAAGGGTTAGTAAACAATGGTTTGGGGAAAGAGAGGATGGGTTGACGTGATTGTAAGCAAGTTCTGGAAACGGATTTCAGAGTACTTTATGTGCATCTTCTTCATTAGGGCCTTAAATTAAGAAGTAATTTCATAACAATTATTTAGAGAAAGTAAGCAGTGATTATGATGGGATTAATGCAGCCAGCAGCAACCTAGAAAAGTGTGCATGAATGTTAATTTCAAAACCAGTCATGTCAAATGTTTACACGGGAGGCAAAATCTGTCTCAGATACCCTATGCACCTTGCAGAAGAAAACCAGCAACTTTCTACACTTGACCCCTAAGGGCTAATTTTCACATTCTATTTTTAAATATTTCAAATTACCCTGTAAGGCAACATTACATTTCACAATAATGCCAGCAACTACAAGCTTCAGAAAAGTGCAGTTAGTCATTTTGAAGGACACCCGAGATTATGAGGAAGGGTGAATCAGTTGTGATGGCAGCAAGCCATGCTAGAAAGTTAGATACCAAGAAGCCATATCAAGAGATAAAAGGGGGCATTGCATCATTGCCAGGCTAAACTGACAAGCATTCAAAATAGTCAATACTGGACATTACCCAGATAATGTTTCCTTAACAACGGCATATATCTCAATCCGCACTGCATGCCTGTTCATAGAACACTGTGTTTCTTTCCAATGAGAGAATTTGATGAGCAAGAAATATTTTTTTACTTCTATTTTCATTCATCCCAGCCATTCATTCACAAATAGCATCTATTACCAAGCGGAAAGACTAGAACCATACACCCACATATGTTAAATTGCCAAATTCCAATATGTAATTTGCTTATAAAGAAAGTAAACATTACACAGCTTCAGGGTGTAATTTCATCATTAATAAATGTAATTAATTAGAAGAAGAAGAAGCCTAGATTTGGGAAAAGGGAGTGTGAAAAAAAATCTACAATTGCCAGTTGAAATACAGCATCCCGCTTGGAAAGGCCTCACTGGGAAAATGGGGTGTTATTAAAAGTAGACAAGGAGACGAGGAAATAAAGGGGAGAGAAAATGAACAAAACTAAAAGAAATCTGGTAAAAGATGTTTAGATTTTTGGGGATTGTTTGTAAGGGCAACGTTTGGTATTCCTTTAACCACAAAATAAAAAAACCTGCATACTGACAAAATATTCACTGTTCACTCATCAATCCATGACAGTATTTGACTTAATAATTGTTTGGTGCTTAAAATCTTCTTACTTACATAGATGTTTTTGCGAAGTGTCAAAAGTTAGCAAAAGTTTGTAATGGCTATTTAAAAGAACATGAATCATGGTTTATAGTTCATTTTGGTGAAGGACAAAAAACAATTAAGGGTAGCTCGCAATCATGTCATATACAATCCCAACTTTTATTAAGCATTCAATTAGGTAATTAACTACAGTATTCTGCAACCATGGTTACGGACACGTTTTTTGCAAACACTAGATCTGTCAAACACCTACAAGAAATCCTCTTCACTGAAACCCACACTTTGCAATTTGAAAAAACAATAAAACTATTTGTTAACCAATCATCAACAAAAGCTATTCGGTAAAAAACCATGTGGACAGTTATTCTTACTTCCACTGCCCTTTTTTTATTTTTTATATGGATAAAAAATATATTGATCAATACTACTGATTTTTTGTAGGAGACTGACCATGCCCCAATTCTGTCTGGGCGTAGGTGCCCACGGCTTGGGTGGACTCGGCCAAGGGGGCCCACTTCTTCAACTGCTCTTCGTTACATTGGGAGTACAGGGTAGGTAGGAACATGACAAAATGGAGCGCCATTGCCTCGTGGTAGCCGCCCTTATACAACCTGAGTAATAGTAGTACAGCATGTTCGTTAAAAATTAGAATGTAGAAAAATAACAAGAGCACAATGGGACCATGGTTTGTAAGGTTGTGACAGACATGCTGGCGGTAGGACGGAGGGACAAGGCAACAGAGCAGAGATGGGTTTATTAAGATCATCTTGAAATAGCAACTAGCAAAACACATATTTGAACCATTTGGTCTAAGGACGTAGACTTGAACTGTTTAGTCTACGGCGGTACACTGTTTGGTTTACGGACGTACACTTTAACCGTTTGGTCTACGGACGTACACTTTAACCGTTTGGTCTACGGACGTACACTTTAACCGTTTGGTCTACGGACATACACTTTAATCGTTTGGTCTACGGACGCACACTTTAACCGTTTGGTCTACGGACGTACACTTTAACAGTTTGGTTTACGGACGTACACTTTAACTGTTTGGTCTACAGACATACACTTATCTGTTCAGGGCCAGTTATACGTTCAATCTAGATGTGACTTTTGCTCTGCTTAGAATTATGGTGGTGTCCAGTCACAGTGCTCTGTCACTCATCCACTATCACACATACAGGCCTTTATAGCAACAAGTCATTGGGTCATAAACCCACTGGATAAGCAATATTGTAACTCACATTCCAGTTCAAAAAAACAAATGTAAAATTCACCAGCATTTTGATTCCATTCCCATACACCACACAGACTTTGTTCAGGAAAACTCCTAACACACACAGCCTTACTTATCGGGCAAATGTAAAGGCAACACATAAGAATGGGATGTTGAGAAAACTTTAGCATAATACATTAAAAGGCATTAAGCTAACCTTCAGAAAAATTTAAATCATGACCCAAGTTTATTATTAAATGTCCCGAATTTCATAATTAATTTGTATTAAATACCAATGTTTATTTTTCACCAGTAGATATTTTCTAGACAGATCTTTAATAATACATCAAGATAGAATACATCAAGGAACTTCAATCAATAATTATAAATGTTAGTGTCTGGTGACCAATCTCAGGGGTCCAGAATAACGATTACCTCTGGTGACACCGGCCCCAAAAAGTCCTTCAGTTAGTGGAACCAGCACATGATTTTGCACCAGATTTCAACATATATTAAAAAGTTACATTTTTGCTGAATCTCTGAACTTATTTCCTTTATTTTAGTCAGTAACGCCTAGATGACCCAAAGGGTCACTGCCAGCAAACAATAAACTGAAAACACAAGCCTCTAGTTCAAAATAGGGGGTTAATGCTGACATCTTTAGGTATGTACATGAGTGGTTTCAATGAGGTACATTTATAAGTATTACGTTTTTTGCAATGCATTTAAAACTACAATATAGTAGCTTCAAATACGTTTGACAGTTGAGAGGGGAAAAAACAGGCCTGCAAAGAGCAGAGAATTAAACAAAATAACTTGTCACAGTTACTCCCTCATATGGAGGAGGGGACTCACGTTACCATTCGACCAACTCATGAAGTTTCTCATGGCAACCAAAAAAAGAAAATTCACTGGAAAACATGTAGCTGCTAAAATGTAGCTGCTGTCTGGAGCCTTTTGGGGAGTTCTGAATGAAACATTATAGACAAGTGTAAGTTATTTATAATGAATGGGGTAATGAACTTCCATAGCCACCAAGTTTCTACTGAATAAATGTCTGTAAATGCTGTGCATTTTCTCACTTTGTGTCTTTCAACTCAAAATTGCTGTATGCAACCCATTAGATACTGCAACAAAATGTTGAGAAAAACGCATCCATGAAGTGGGTGAAGCAGTGATGAGAGTAGGACACAAAACAATGTTTTTTATACTCACTTAATTTTTTTCAATCACTCTTAGTGATCATATACTGCTTGTAAATAAAACTTGTGTTGTTTAACTGAATGACTTCTCATCATTATCGTCATTATTATTGCTTCTACTTTTCAGCACACATTTAACAGGATGATTTGAAAGTCTAGATTCCCTATGGTTTTTCAATCAAAAAACGATGATATCCAACCGTATACAACGCATTAGCATCACCAATAAGTCATTTTAGCATTAATGTAATGTTTCTGAATCATTTATATATGAGGACAAAGTGGAATAAAACAAAGCAAGATTTCCCAAATTATATACATTTTTCTTCACATTTCACCAGCGTCCTTTACTACACATAAAAGGAAGCCAACTATGGAAGATACACCTATTGTACATTGTTTTGCGGACCAAACTGGTCCAGCAGACAGCAGGTTGGAGTTCACCTTACCTCTTGTAGCAGTAGATCTCCTCAGGGTCCGAGATGCCATATTTTCTGAGCTTCACGATCATCTGGGCACTCTTCTTCACCGCAGCATCATAGCGCTCACTCCGGGATAAGAAGCTGAGGTCTTCGCTCTGGAAGTCTGGATCGCTGATCACCAGTGACTCTGTGGGGAATTGAGTAAACGGGAGGATTGAAGCATCAGGATGGAATACTGTCAGCAAATTGTGTAGTATTAGGTTACTGGCATGGCATCAGGTTATGGTTATCATTATATATTTATTATGGGCTACATTCCAATGTTTTTATAAATCCCATGCAAAATAATAATAGGACATTTGGCAAAAATAACTATTGTTTTTATTCTGAGATAAAAAAAACTAAAATGCAGGACAATACTAGAACTGACAAAAATAATACAATTCCACAACAATGAAGACCAAAGTGCAACAATAGTTATTTAATAACTCCCAAAGAAAACAAACCAGCAGTTTGGTTCTCATTCGTAATTTTCTGTGACAAGTATTGCTTACATAATTAAGTATGTATTGGGTTACATTTGCAAAGTTTTCTACACAAACCGCAGAGACTCAAATACAAACTTGCTGTGGTGGTTATCAAAATAATGCCTTGTGTCTGCGTATTCTGCTGGTCGTCATTTTAGCCCATGTACTAGATATTCACTTGAGATCAGCGGTGAATACCAGGTGGAACAGAAAAACAGGCTCGGATCGAGAAACAATGTTTAACCTAGCATGGTACAGTAGCTGCCGGGATATGCTCGTTCGGTATGTGACACACCAGCGCCTTTTACCGAATATCGTTTACCTTACGCAAATCAAATGCTAAAACGAATTGGTATTCTTGTCACAATAAACAACAGATGACTGGTATAAACAACAACGAATGGGTAAAACGTCCGTAGCTAACGTTCGATAATACAGCAACAGTATAGCAGGTAACCCTGTGTTTAGAGTTGTTTAATGGCAGTTATTACATCGCATTATTTTTTATCAAACAGGTTATACAAACAAAAAAACTGTACAAGATCATTCCAACTTACGAATTTCTCTTCTTCTTTTGGTCTTTTCGATGCCACCGTCCAAAATATATGTGAGATTCTCTACGTTAAAAGTAGCATTCTCACGCTCTTTACTTATGTCTGGATTCATGTCGAAATAAATAATGTCCTGGCAAAAAACGACGTTGTTTGCGATATTACAGCTGGACAGTTGTGATGGTGTACAGTATCCTTCTAACCATTGACTGATTTAAAGGCCTCCGATCTGCACACTGGAACCAAGTTCACTGGGTTAGTGTTAGCCAACGTGAGTTACGTTTAGACCGTTTGGGAACGTTCAAATAGAAATACGCCATATAGAATAAACATACAAATCCAACGCGTAGAATTTGAATACAGTCTGCCCTATTTATGTCATTTCTATCTGCGACGTTTGATAACGTTTTGCAACCAAACTGGCGTTGACCAATTTTGACAATTTCCTGAATACGAGATGGGGCGGGGCCAACATGATGTCAGAGATATTACGAGAAGCGAGAAAATATCCCACAGTTTTATTACAGAAAAAAGTTTCCTAGGTCTACTTATTCCGCCCCACCGCGAAGGGCAGTCCCAAAGTTATTTTTTTCTGGTTGGTGAAGGGCGGATGGTGCGATCGTAAAGAGACTCCGGGCCGGAGTACGAGGTGAATTTGGTTTACTCTCGCACGGATCAGGGACAATTGAGTTGTCTCGTTTTAACGCGAGGGAAAGAACCTGCCACAAAACTTCGAATGGGATGTCTCGTGCAAGTAAAGTCTCTGATGTATAATGTGAGGAAATCCCGGCTGTGAACCGAGACGCTGAACGTTTGCTACTTTGCGGAAAAATGTGTACACACCCACACGTTTCCTCAAAACCATCCTGAATCGACTTAAAGGTTCACGTTCCTTTTGGGTTGATGATTTTGTATTTAAGCTGCTATTACAGTTTCATTTAAATTGAACTTTACAAAATGCATACGCGTACTTAAACTGGCCTTAGCAAAACACAATTAGCAGAGAATTGGGAGATGTTGAAATGTAATAGGCAAATTTTTATACTCTTTCATAGTTTCTGAAGATGCTTCCAGCCCCTGCAGTCTTTCATTTTCCTTGGGAGGTCCAATCCGGTGAAGCCAAAGAGGGAGACTCCGTAAGAACATTTGGAAGGTAGGTGCTTTATGTTATGAATCCTGACTTAATGTCTTGAATGCCAAAACTGGTTGCGTGTTTTCTTACAGTTATGGTCATAGAAGTGAGTTTGATACATTTTATATTTTTCACAAAATGCCATTATTCGGGGGTGGGATTTACCTGCTTTACTTATGTCTGTTAATTTTCTAGATTGGTATCCTACCAGCTGGAAGAATCAAAGGCAACCCTATCTGCCCAGCATGCAGCAGCACAGCACCAAGTGGTTGTTCAGACAGCATTTGTTGAGCCCTTTGATCCCATTATTGGAGCCCAGTACATAGTTATGGGAGAGATGGAGAATGTAGAAGGTAATATGAGGATATGATATGCCGTGCAACACCCAAAACCCGCTATTTCATTAACTTAATGTCTTAATACCAGGTGTTCTAGTGGTCCGTGCCCGTGTGCTGAACTGTGTGGATGGAGTGAACCTAGCCTTGCTTCAGAGAGCCGTCAATGTACAGAGGACCTACTTCAGAGAGAGGGCCGAATGCAAGGATGACCTAGCTGCTCACCCACTGGCTCCTACCTGACCTGTGCCCAAATAAAACTGAATGCAGGCACAACCTTGTGCACTGCTACAGTGCTACTACAAGTTGTTCTTGATAAAAGACTGTCTAAAATGTCATGAACTTAGTTGATTTAAATGTCCCGAAGATTGTCTCAAAATGACATTTGACAAAAGTTACCAGTTTTAGAAGGCCGTCAGTATGGTGGTTCAGGTGGATGAAATTAGTCGTGTGCATTTTTGTAGAGCAATTCACACTGTAGTTAGATGGAAATTGTTTAGAAACATGTATTTAAACATGTAGTTAAAAGAAATGCTTCTAGCATAATAATAGATGTACATGTGGACTAGGGTTGCTTCAAGTGTATTCTTTTGTTATGTTTTGTGGTAATTGAATATGCTTTTTTTCACAATGTTATCTTTAATATGTAATTATTTTGAATAAAATGTCAAACAACAATGAGTGGAAATTGTCAATGTCATGCAAGGAAGACATGAAATTGACAAGTCAAACTTAGTAAATACCATGTACCATATCCCATCATCCCTTCTAAAACAAGAATATCAAGGAGAAACAAATCAAGCTTGTATCCATATTTCTGCAAACTTCAAGTACATTTAGCAAAGAAAAGAATATCAGCAAAAAACAATCATGACCTTGGTGAATTATGCAGGATTTTAAGACTTTCCTTAGATAATTAAATTACAAATTACCCTCTGAACACACAGATCACAGAACTAGTATCTTGACGAATATGAATGAGAATTGTATCTAGGAGTGTAGGTACTGCTGGACACTGCAGAGGAGGCAGGCAGCATCAGAAGGCCAGAGGTTGGGTCGGTCTTGCAGAGGGCCATCGCTTGCTTGTAGTTGATTTTATCCTTTGTATTGGGGTCAACGATATCCTTTGTGTAGATGTACTCAGACTGAAGCTCTCTTATCATGGTGCTGTCAATCATTTTGGCCAAAAGAGCCTCTTGTAGTCCCACACGTCCCGTGTTGTTAGGGTTCACCAGACCTCCCGTCAAGTACTGCGCCTCCATGTAACGCAGGGCAGTTTCTTTGGGCATCCACCCTTTCAGGACAGACTCGCCCACAGACAGGCGTTCTTTGGTCATGGGGTCCTCCACCCCAGTGTAGGCTTTCTGGGCGTTAAGTAACCTCTGTACCTGGCTGGACTCAATGAGGCCCTTTTCGGCTGCTTTGTGGACTGAGTATCTCTCCTTGTTGCTGATGTCAACAATACCCCCTGTGGCAGCCTGTGCTTCCAACAGCTTCTGGGACGTGCCGTTGTCAATCAGCTTGCGGGATGCTGCATCGCGAATGGAGAAGCACTTGTTCGTGTCAGTGTCAATTACACCGGCGATGGGATAGACTTCCTGAACGACAGAGGCAGGTGGTCGGCTGGTTGGGGATGACTTCACTGATGACGATGCGGTTGGTGTGATTGAGTTGAACTTGAGCTGCTTTTCTTTTTCACCTGCTACCAGGAGGGCAAACTCTGATATTGGCATTTTTCCATTCTTGTATTTCTGCAGATCCTGCTGGGTGAGTCTGCCATCTCTCAGGGCATTTTTGATGGAGTACTGCTTACCGCTCTTGCGATCCTGCAGCACAGAGGTCTCCCCATCAGGTCCCATGGAAGTAATCTCCTCCCAATCACATTCCAGCTCTTCCAGATGCATGTACTTGTTTCGGTCGATTAGTCCCTGCATGTAGGCTTCATATGGCGATAGTTCTTTGCCGGTGTCAGGGTCCAAAATTGTGATTTTGGTGGAAACGTTGGTCTCTTTTGTCTGGGTCTCTGCTCGGTCTTCCTTCTCCTTCTCCCTCTGGAGTTCCCTGATTTTGCCGTCTTTTTGATGGATCACGTCTTTTTCATCCAGTATCTCCCTTTCAAGACGCTGCACGTCAGTGTCCATCTTGATGCTCTTTTGCCTGTTCATCTGGCTTCTCTCACTCAATAGCTTAGTTTGCTGCTGGAAAGATAAACTAATGTCCTTCCTCTCAGAATCCAACTTCTTCAGCTCCCGGGTAAGGTTGTCTTTCTCCCTTTGTAAGGCATCCCTGGCCAGAATCAGACTGGTTTCTTCCCGAGAACCGTTCATTTGACTGTTCTTCAGTTGGTTGAGTTTTTCAGAGAGTTGTTTGATTTTTTGCTCCAGGTCCTGCCTGGTATGTCTCTCATCATACACTTGACTCCTCAGGCGGTCTCTCTCTGCTTCTACAGCCTGATCCTTCTCTACCCGAATCACCTCTTTGTACACGGTCTTCTCTCCGGCCTTCTCACGCTGAAGGAGCTCAATTCTGACAGTAATGTTCGTGATGTTTCTCTGAAGATTCAGAATTTCATTGGTTTCTTTGTCCATGTTTGTGCGAAGACCGTTGGTCATGTTTTCCAGTTTGGGGTCTCTCTCAACTTTCATGACCTCCTCAATAATGATGCTCTCCTCAACGGGCGGTGGGGCATTCTCCAACTCTTTGATGCGCAATTTGATCTGTTTCAGTTCAAATTCCACTTGGATCTTCTTTTGATGTTCATCGCTCTGCCTCAAGATATTCTCTTTCTCCTCAACTAAGCTTCTGAGTTGCTGCATCTCTAGCTCACTCTGGCGGCGGGACTTAACCTCCTCATCCAAACTCCTGCCAAGCTTATCATGCTCAACCATCTGCTTCGGGTCCATCTGTAGACGCACCAACTCCTGTACCACCACTTTTTCCTCAGGCCTTTGTCTTTCCAGCAGGATGTATTTGTTTAGCAAGTCAAACACCATCTCCTCATTGGTACGGCGTTGCTGTTGTTCTTCACGTAGCTCCTTTCTTAATCGATCGGCTTCCTTCTCCAAGAGTGGATCATCCTCATACTTGACAACAGTTTTGGGCACAAGCTTCGTCTCCACCTTGGATTTTTCTGCTTTCCACTTTTCCTTCTCTCTTCGGAGGAGGTTTAGATTGTCTTCTATTTCATTGTAAGTATGGTGCAGCTGGTTCAGCTGATCGTTGAGCCTCTGTATTTCTCTTTCGTTCTCGGGGCTCCTTTCCTCTTTCACCACGTCTTGGATAACTTCTTTCATTTCCACCTTGGGTTTCTGTGCACGTAGTGCCACCAGATCAGCCATGACCAGAGTGATCTGAGTCTCCAGGTCGGTACGCTGCCTGTTTGCATCTTGCACATCTTTCTTCAGACGCAATATCTCCACCTCTGTTTGTGGATCTATGCGGTAGATCTCATTAACAATTTCCTTGACCTCAATCTTGGGCTTCCACAGCCCTACCTCAGTGTAGCGACTTCTGAGCTTAAACACATCCTTGCCCAAAATGTCATTTTCAACTTTTTCTTTCTCTAGGTCTGATTGAATCCTCTTGGATTCATTGATAAGGTCTGGATCCTGTTCGATTCTTTTTACCTCCTTTGTGATCACCTTGGGCTGAATGGAAGGAATGATCCTCTCTAATGCATTGATCTGGCTTCTCGTCTGAAAGATCTCATCATTCAGAGCTTTGCTCTTGTTGCCCTCACTGGTTATTTCAGTCTGAAAGATTTGAACATTTTTAAGCATTTCTGGATCCTTCTCCACTCTAATAACTTCCTTTTTTACAACCTTCTCCCTGATGTTGGGTCTTGTTGCATTCAAGATGTTGACCTCAGTCTTCTGTTGAATTACTTCTCCTTCTTTCACACGAACCTCCTTCTTAATTTTACCAATCTCGTCTTTTAATTTACCTGCTTCAATATCAAGCTGAGGATCTTTCTCGAACTCAGTCACCTCTTTTGTCACTAATTTAGGCTTGACATTTTTGAGCTCATCACCTATAGTGACAATTTGAATTTTCACTGTCTCAATCTCGCCCTGGGTACGGCTGCGATTCATGGCCTCTTTGTGGATTTTGTCCTCCAGATCTTTCCGATTTGATTCCAGTTTGGGGTCACGATAGTACTCAAGCACCTCCTTCTCCTCGACTCGATGCATTCCTCTGCGGCTCTTTAGAGACTGCATCCTGGATCTGAACATTTCCACTTCATTCTCAGCACGGTTGCGTCTATCAGTCTCCATACTTAGCTCTTGCTGAAGACTGGCTATGTCGATGGAGGATTGTAACTTTGGTTGTATGGATTGTTCTTGTGGTTTTTGCTAAAAGATTGATGTACAAACAAAGTTAGCCAGGAGCATCGGTTTAAAAGCATTTTCGAACTGTAAAATGTATCTGCATGCAAGAATGTATGCTGAACTACATTGTTTGAAATTACATGCAGCTACAATTTTAAACTCACCTGAGTGATGAGGTTTTTAGCAAAGTCCATCTGTTTGAGCAGCTGGTTATTTTCTGCTGACGTTTCAGCATAGCAGTTCACCAAAGCCTTCTCCTGGAATTCACAACATGCACAGAAGGCTCAGGAAACCAAAATGCACCCCACAATATTCTGTATAAAAAATAAATCATCAAGATAATTTGAATCTATTTACTTGCATTACTAATGTCTTACCTGTTTCTGCACAGCATCAGCTAGGGCCGGGGTGGAACTGGTTTTGGGATCCTTGGCTCCCAGATTGAGGGTGCTGTTATATTTGTTAGTGTGGACCTTATATTCCTACAGAAAGAACAAAGAAGATAAAATTAAGATTGCATTATTCAATATCCACATTAATCAGTTAGACAAATATCAAGTTTAATCATGATGCAAAACAACAATTTCACTTTCGCAGTCTTACATTGAGGACAATCTGCAAGTCTTGAGACAGATCCACCACCCTGTCTAAGTCGTCTCCTTTTCTTTTGATGTCATCCACCACCCTCTGCAATAAAGATCTACATTAGCACTGAGTACTAAATTAAATCGTCCCATAACAGTGGTTTTATTTATTATTAACAAACTTTACCATCCACTATCATTGACACCCACAAACTGACCTGCTGGGAGATCTGCTTGGAGTTGATCTGTGATAGGTCATCGCTGGGGTTGATCTTGTTATCAGGCAGACTTTGCAGGAAGGAGTTCAAAGATTTGCTTGTGGTTTGTAGTTCCTGGTGCTTGCTTCCTGCCTCCAGCAAGAGGCTCTCTCTAAAAAAATAAACAATGAAAGAAAAAAACACTCTTGAAAACTGAAAACAAACGTGGGCAGCATGGTCTGCAGTTATTTCCTGATATCATCTTGTTCTCCC
Source organism: Novumbra hubbsi (assembly GCA_016801125.1). Taxonomy (NCBI): domain Eukaryota; kingdom Metazoa; phylum Chordata; class Actinopteri; order Esociformes; family Umbridae; genus Novumbra; species Novumbra hubbsi. The sequence continues at coordinate 12,362 of JACXGK010011598.1, forward strand.
TCAGACTACTTGGCCAGCTAATTCAATCATTCACCAAGGTTGTTGACAGAAATAAAAATAGTTTTTAAATCAATTCCCCTGGTTATATAAAAACAAAATTGTATGAGGAGCTTGGTTAGAAAACAATGCGTCCATGGGCTCACCTGTCCTTCAGCTGGTTGTTAACATTTGCATTTCGGTTCTGTAGTTGTTTGACCTGGCTCCTTTGGCGACCAATGTCTGGGCAGTACTCCTGGTAGCCCTGCTGCAGGGAACTACACAGCTGCTCGCTGGTCTCCAGATCCTGGGCCAACTTCTTCACCTCATTCTGAGAGCCCTCCACCTCCTTACGCAGACTCTGTACGGAGCAGATCAGAGGATTTATGATGAATAAGTGCTTGCCAAGAGCTTCGAACTAGAACGGATCATTAGAAGTATTGCAGTGTATAGGGAAACGTGTGTACTAGTTTTGTCCCACTCACCCGGATATTCTGGGTGCGGGTCTGAATAGCATTTGGCTCGTCTGGGATGGATGCATCCTCACTCAGCTTCTTCTCAAAGCCGGAGACAACACCATCCACTTTCTTGATCTGCTTCTCCAGGTTCAGAGATGCATTTGACCTTTAGAAGAAATGTCATGAATGCATTCAGCAAGACAGTTTGGTGCAATTAACAGCCAACATATCCCCAAGACCGGTTTTAAGCGTTAGTGGCGTTTGTAAAAATAGTCATACTTCTTGTTGCAAAGGTCGACCAGAGCTTTGATGTCATCTTGCTTATCCTTGGTAGCCTGAAGTTTAGCAGCCAGAACTTTGGAGTCATCCTTCTCCAACTTCGGTGGTTCTAGAGCCGCTAGAGCATCAGCCGCTTTCTACAATAGACCACCAGTTCATCATTAGGATCACCACAATTACCACCACCACTACAACGCAATACTTTCATTCAGAAGACACATCGGTCAGCGTCATCTCTCTCTGTGTCCACGGGCTGGACGTACGCCTCCTGAACAGCACAGATCATCAATACTGTATCGTTCTCAGTATTATTACAATGGTTTCCTCCTCACCTCCTGTGCCTTCAGCCTGTTGGTGAGGTCTGCAGTGGGGTCACTGCGGTCCAGCGGGGCCCTCATGCTACTCAGGATGTCCTGCTTTGCTGTAACCAGTTCCTTGTCCATCTTGTCCAAGTGAATGTCAGCAGCTTTAGGTTTGAAGTTGGGCAGGGGGGCTACGTGGGGGGGGGGCAAGTCAATTATAATTTCAACTCTAGTAGGGCCTTATGATATGACCATTAAAGTTCTGCTAAAAAAGTATACTATATAGGAAAGGGGATTTCAGCTTCATTTAAAAACATTTGGCTGGGTTCCAACCATGTGTATTCATGAATACACATTGTCTTGGGGTTTACATGATGAGAATAACTCAACACAGTGCTTCCCAATCCTGGTCCCGGGGACCCAAAAGAGTGCACACTTTTGCTTTTGTCCTAGCACTCCCATACCTGATTCAAATGTTGCCTTACAAATTATACACTTCATTGAGCTAAATCAACCTATCACTATGTCGTTAATTTAAACGACTAAGACATGTTTGGATACAATTTTAAGAGAAGCCATTTATCCTGGCCTCACTTGCATGTTAATGGGTTATAACGGTAACAGGAGCTGTTTCGTAGGAATTTAGACAGCTTTGTTTTGGGGTTCTGGGATCTACAAAGCCCATTCTTCTCACCTGCGTTTACGGGTCGCTCTTCAACGCGACGGATGCTGTCCTTTGTTGTGGATAAATAAACAGCCCTCCTTTTCTTGATGTCAGCAAGCACATCACCATGGCTAGGCGCACACACACACAAACATTAGGACTGTGGCACAAATGAAATAATACATTCTCGAAACTGCCATAACATGATCAACCATATATAGTGGAAATAATAATATTTCATATTTATTTTGTCAAAAATGTGGATTGAAATGTCTTAGGATGACTTCGCTTATTAAAATAAGAAATGTACCTTACTAAATTACTATAACTGAAATATATAACCAGTGTGTAAGCATTCACCTAAATTATTTCAGGTTTAAAATGTATCTTAACAACCTTATAGTGCGTTACACAGACTCACTATGTTATCTAATAGGGGATGACCTTTCTTAAAAATACAACCACTTCATCTATCCCCCCAAGTACAGTATACACATATACTAACTGTAAGGTCCCTCAATCACTGAAAAAAAACCTCAAAGTAAAAATAAGTATACAAATACACATTCTGTATGCAGCAAGACAAAAGTAATACTCTAGAAATATTGCCTAAATGTAAATCCTTATAATGAAAGCGAATCCACCAACACATTACTGATGGGAGCTTCGTGGTGTGGATATGCTTGACATCAATAAAGACTGGGGAGTTTTTCAAATAAAATGGTATGCAGCTAAACACTGCATATTAGAGAGAAACCTTCAATCTGCTTTGCACCAGACACAACCAACAGGACAATAACTAACAAGTCTAGGCCCGATCTACACTGGGAGGTGCTAAACAAGAATACAAGGAATGAATGTGCCGTTTTGACTTTCAAATCCATTTCTATCCTACTTTGAAACACATGGAAATGTGAAATATAAATAAAATGTTCACAGTACATATGATATAATGAATGTTGTCTCTTGCTTACAGGTCTACAAAGGCAATGGCCTCTGGGTCAGGTGGTGGGATCTGGAAGCAGACCCCAGGAAAGGTCTTCGGTGCCCCGCTGGTGGTCATTAGCTCCCAGTTTTCAACGTTTGAATTTGACTTGAGGGTAAACTTGTCGCCTCGAGTTATCTCAGCCTAAAGAACACAAAAGGAAAAAAAGTCCATCAGAAAGGATCACATGTAAAATGATTCTCACAAACAGAAAGACCAGCTACGGTATTTAGTTTCACGATTGGTTTCAGAACAAGTCACCAGATTGGTGGATAATAATGATGTGAACTATTTATAGGATGTCTTTTTTCTAGCTGGTTTTCTGCGGTTTCTCTGGTTTGGATACTATGGCAGTTTTATACTAATATGAGTCATCTTGGTGGATGGGACAAAAAATAATAATAATCATGAATTGCTGACTATGTAATGCCGTTTAGATCATCTTGATTGGTTTTACTCATGTTTACCCTGTTAGTGCAAGTATACCAATCTGATGTTTTCATCAGAATGGTATCAGTATACCATTCATGATTGTATCAGTATACCATTCATGATTGTATCAGTATACCATTCATGATTGTATCAGTATACCATTCATGATTGTATCAGTATACCATTCATGATTGTATCAGTATACCATTCATGATTGTATCAGTATACCATTCATGATTGTATCAGTATACCATTCATGATTGTATCAGTATACCAT
>JACXGK010011599.1:0-15732 GCA_016801125.1 Novumbra hubbsi
ACACAGACACAGTCACACAGACACAGTCACACAGACACAGTCACACAGACACTGTTACACAGACACAGTCTCACAGACACAGTCACACAGACACAGTCACACAGACACTGTCACACAGACACTATTTCTACACCACTGCAACAAGGACAACAACCAGCACACAGGGAGACTCTCCTTCAGCAAAGGAAACAGCACGCTAGCCAGTCATTTCACCTGCTGCTGTAGAGTGCGGTCTCCAACCTAAGAAGTCTTTAAAAATCCTTCCACCTCAGAGAAGACGGTAGATTTTGGTGATTGGTCTCTGTTGATGACAGTCCTTGGGATTCCCGGTGGTACAGTAATTGGTCTCTAGGCTTGCTGTGCTTCAGTTGCACCGTGCCTCCAATTCAGACTGTCGCTGCTGGCTAAGACTACAAGGAATCCCGTGAACCCGGACTGTGGACTGTGGATGTCCTCTCAGCACCATGAGGTTAGGTTACAGCCTCGGTAAGAAGTCTTCACCCCACCACATTAGCAACTGTTCACCGCTTCGCAGGTCACGCAGGGTTGCACGGTACCCTTTGAGACATTAAGTTCCCCACACCTGTTCGCGGGGGAGTCAGGACACCGCGACTCAATGAGAATCGACCCCGGTTTCACACTTCCTCACAGAGAGACTACAGTCATCCCACAAACACTGTGGGACGTACTTTAAGTATGTTATAAACCGCCGTCTCCAAGTTAAATATGCATAAATCCATAAGGCAACAGATCCCAGATCAGTGTTATTGAAGCACCCTGACACGGTTCTTCCTAACACATGTAATAAATGTATTTCTCTACGGTAATTCAGTGTGGCCAGTGTTACGGTGTAGGAAGGGGTTGTAGATGAGAAGCGTTTTGCAGCAGCCAAAGTCGCCTGGCTGGACACCACTGGGGACTTCGTTGTAGGAGGGACTGGAGATGACCACACCAAATGTGTGTTTAAAAGTAGATTCACCAAAATGTGGTGTCTTTGCTTCGGTGCAGACAGACAGTACTCGTAGTAGACAGTCTTAAACGAGTGAACAGGCCCTCGGATGACGTCTCCAGGCCACAAACTAGGGAAAAGCAGTTTTCTAGGTATAGTTGTGTTTTCGCTGTTGTAAGCTGTCATGCTGATGGTGCCGTCTATGGCATACATGCAGGGAACTTTGGGTGAGTGTGTGTGTGTGCTGAAGTTTCTGCAACAGAGTTAGGGTATAAAGAAGGGGACAAAAATCTCTAGGACTCTAAAGCCTTTCTAAAGATTCCATAGGTATTGTATTCTAAAAATGCTTATGCAGCACTTTCTGACATGCCTCCCTGCACAGAAACTGCATTGTGCTTGACAGGCCTCTGATAAAGAATAACAACCTGTCAGCATGCTACTCAATACACAACAGGAAGAGACATTAGTAATTCATAAACTGCATGCAAATCAGGACTCAACTTGTACAGTGGCCAAAAGGGACATCTGTAAAAAAAAACTAACAAACAAATTCCTTATTACCCAACCCTGTCTTGGGAACCGTCCAAAAATAATCCACCGTGTTGTTATCCTGATCACTGCGACTTTTGATTCATACCAAGTCCACTATAAAAAGCTGGTATACTTGACTTTTGATTCATACCAAGTCCATTATAAAAAGCTGGTATACTTGACTTTTGATTCATACCAAGTCCACTATAAAAAGCTGGTATACTTGACTTTTGATTCATACCAAGTCCATTATAAAAAGCTGGTATACTTGCACGTGAATCCAGCCAAGGTCACCTTGGATCTTTATAATGGAGGCCATTTTTCTTTTCCCCTTAATACTGTATACTGACATTTTTAACTAATGACAAGTGCTGTCTGGAGAGCTCTCCATAAATAATGCATTTACAATACCTAGTAAATAAACATTGGGCACAATCGTTAGCCCTCCCGGCAACTGGGCCTAATAGAGCTTTTACAGCTAAGGTGACTGACTATTCAGCCTAATGCAGTCCTCACTGCTGGGAGGACATTTTCATTCATTAGCACAGTCACAAGCACTTAAAGCACTTTAAGGGCCAGCGTCAGAGAGGACGGCTGAATGGGTGGGAGGGCGTTGGAGCAGCCGAGTACGGTCACCGTGACGGGTTCAGGCCCAGAACACCCACACGTCAGCCCAGTTAGGCAATCTGGGGTCCGATTCAGCTTGAGGGCAGCGAGCCCAGCCGCCAACACGTGTTTAATTAGCGCTTTGTTTTCGGGGTCCAAAGGAGGTGGGAGCGGCTGACGGGGACGGACTCCGCCATTGTCGGTTAGGATGGTGCTCTGTCCCACCCCATGGAGTCCCAACCCCACGACAGGGACAACGGACCAGCATACAGTCACACTATAATTATCTAAAGGTGTCTGGGTCTGGGTCAGTCACACGGATTCGTTTCTGATGGATAAACAACTCGAATGTTACCGGAGTTACAAGTGGACACGTGTAACGGGGAGGAGGATTCTCCACCACTAAGGTCAGCTGCAGTCCCAGCCTTCCGTCATCACAGTGAGACTCGGACACAATAATGTCAGCAGATGGTGAGGTGACTTGGTCCGCTGTGAACACTCCGGTGATCCGCGGAAGCGGATGGGCTAAAGCGCTTGGGTTAGCGGGAACAGTTGTCTCGGTGTATCATAGCTTAGATGAGTTATATATTTAACTCGTCGTCGCTTTGTCTTACATTAACCAGTTCATTAAGGCAACAAACGGCTCTCCAGCCTTGCGGTGTTCACTCCCCTTCCCCGTGATCAATCCTGCCCTTTCAAGACGCTCACAGAAGGTCCCAGCAAAACCACGGATGTGGATCATGAATCGTAACAACAGTCATCTCTACTGATGCAGCTGATGTCAAGTGTCCTTCAAGGACACGGAATCGCTCCGTTCGCGCAGCTTACGGATGACATGTTGAACTTGGTGAACCTCTTGTCTTGTTCTGTTCTCAGAAACTAATTTCTTCCAACAAGGGAGTTTATTTTGGTGGTGTTGATGCGTCGGGCATGAGCCGGGCCCAGGCTCTATTATTAACAGGAGATTAAAACAGCTGTACAGCACACTGAAGCACCCTCTCCTCCCAGCTCCAACATACGGCCCTGGATTACGAGCTGCACTTGACCATTTAAATTACTGCAACAACCAGCCCTCACCAGCTGGGGCTCATTAGCATAACGTCCGCCTTTACCACAGAGGGCTCTGAGGAGTGGGCCCGCCGTGGAAAACAACACCATTAGAAACCAGAGATACATGAGAGATGCCCTCTGTGTCACGGGAAATGTATCACCTCCTTATAACTCAGGGGTACCTTATGTCAATCCCCCTACACTCCCACCAACCCTGACTTACAGGCAAAAAGTTAAACAGTATATATATATATATATATTACTGTATAATACACATTATTCAGATTTGGTAGAAATTTAGCAGCAGAAACAAAATATTAACCTAGAGAAACTAATTGATTGATATAAACCTAATTGATTGATATAAAAAAAAATATATATAGGGAATCTAATTGACAATCCAGAAAAGCAGACGTGTTAAGATCACCAAACAACCCCTTTAACAAGAAAGTAACAAATATATATTTAGGCTAACAGAAGTCTATGATATTAACAAGAGGAAGTTCCTAAGCTCCGAGCTTCCCAGACACTGAATGAAGGACCAGTGTTCCCAGGAGGCACTAAGTCTTCAACAACCGACTACTGCAGAGCTAATTAAGAATGTGGTGAAATAGTGACAAGCATTACCATTAGAGGAAAGAGACTTCTAATAAATGCAATTGAAGCTTGAGGAAACTGGGAATATTTGAGCTTCAATATTGTGTAGTACGGTAAAATAAACCAAGTAAATTAAACTGGCACTTATCTGTGTTGAAATAGCCAAGGAGAGGCCTCATTTTGTCCGTATATGTAGTTGACTTTACTAATGAAAGTTGCCGTCAGGGAAGAATAGAAAGGTAATGTTCCTGGCGTCAGCTCATGTGTTTTACGGAAAGAGAGTTTGCCTTGGCAGGGAGGTAAGGCCACACTTAAACTGAGGTGCACTGCCACCCACTTATTCTTACTGGAAAGACAAACTGGAAACACGGTCATGTCAGTCCTCCCAGCCTCTGCATGTGTGTTTCTGTGAGCGTGTGTTTCTGTGAGCGTGTGTTTCTGTAAGCGTGTGTTTCCATGAGCGTGTGTTTCTGTGAGCGTGTGTTTCTGTGAGCGTGTGTTTCCGTGAGTGTGTGTTTCTGTGAGCGTGTGTTATGTGAGCCTATGTTTCTGTGAGCGTGTGTTATGTGAGCGTGTGTTTCTGTGAGCCTGTGTTATGTGAGCCTGTGTTTCTGTGAGCGTGTGTTATGTGAGCGTGTGTTATGTGAGCGTGTGTTTCTGTGTGCCTTCTTTAATTACAAGAATTTACATGAGAGAAAAAGAGAACAAGAGCAACCACACTCACACACACACACACACACACTCCTTTAAACACACACGTGAACACAGGTCATTGATGTCCTACCATCTTGCTCGGTCTTCGTCATCTCCTCCAGCTTCTTCTGCTTCAGCGTGTCCACCACGTCTGCCAGGCTTCCTTTGCGGCGCTCCGGCGTTCCGAATGCGGATCCGCTCAGCGGGTCGCCACGCTCCCGGGCCCCCTCCTCAGGCTTGTGTGGGGAGGTCGAGTTATTCCGGAAGGAATACAGGGAACATACTTTATTGCTGTCAGATTCCTGTAAGAAAACAAAAGTTGAGGAGAGAGGAAAGAAAAGGATGGGGTTAAATCCTTAGTGTTGTCCCGAGTTTGAGTTCAATCATTGATAGTCTATCAATTAAAGGGCAGCGGTTGCTAGGTCGTTCACAGCCCAGTGTGATTTTCCATATCAATGACTCTTCTTTATTACAACAACAGCTTCTGTCAAACGAGATCCTGTATGGCAAGTGAATATAGTGTAGAGAAATGATAAGGGCCACTTTCAGAGGACATGCCCATAATGTGCTCAGAGGAAAACTACACAGAGAAGCATCCCAACTATAATTTCTCAAATTGCATTTGAGTGTGCATTTGAGTTGGGGTGAGTGCTATATAATTTGTTCATTTTCAGGTGGAGGCCTATTCTCAGCTGAGTGCTGTAGGCCATCATAAATCTGTGTCATGTCTCAGGCTGTTGTTGTTTTTCCATCCCACCCAGTTGTAGCAAACGAAGGATCCTGTCTAAAACTGATGGCTGAAACTGAAACTGATGGCTGAGTGCTCCCACTACACTAAATAGGACCAGAAAGAGAGAAAGAAAGGGAGGGCCCGAGAGACAGAAAGAAAAAACTGAGGATATTAAAAGAGAAAAATAAAGAAAGAACAAACTGCAAAGAGAGAAAGTGAGAGAAAAAGAAACAAAGAGAGAAAGGGAGAGAGAGAAAAAGTTAGAGAGAAAGAAACAACGAAAGAGAGAAAAGGAGAGAGAGAAAGAAACAGAAAAAGGGCGAAAGGGAGAGAGCTACAAAGTTAAAGAGAAAGAAAGTAAGGAACAGATTGAGAGAGAAAGAGAAATTAGGCAAAAGAATGAAAGATAGAAATAGAGAAAAGAAGAGATTGAAAGGGGTGACACGAGACATTCTCCGACAAAAGGCTATTTTAATTATGGCTGAAGATTAAACTTCCTTCTGCTGTCAAGAGATGTACCCTTTCTACCATTGTGTTTTCACACCGTCACCCTAACAAAACACACTACCCTCAACATTAACACACAAATCCTTGCCTAACCCTAACCCAAAGCCCTCAACAACATACACAGCCTGGCCGACAACAACACACCACCTTCAACAAAACACAACACACGTATCCTGGCCTAAAACCCCAAAACAACACCTTGAATACACACACACACACACAAAGGAAGCGGTTCTATTGCTGTCAAACAGCTGATATCACAACCAACTTGGATGAGCGCAGGAATGTCGATAGTTTCTTTTGACCATCGCTCACTCCGGGCAGGACCGTTCGCAGACGCACAGCGGAGCCCGAGGGCGGTCGGGTTCGGTACCGGGGCCCGGGATGGCACAGTCCCGTCTGCGCTCCAACCAATGGCAGGCAAGGGTGGGGCTGATTATGCGGAGGTGGTGGGGGCCGTGCCAGGGCCTGTAGAGGGTGCTTGTGGGGAACGGAGCGGTGCTGGGTTAATCAGCTGGCGCAGGTTCAGGGCACAGCTCACACAGACGTAGGGCACAGCAGTGCAGTCAGGTAATCAGCAAAGGCAACAATTTCAGCCTTCTCGCCGTCTGCCTTGCTCCCTCCTCTCTACAGCTCCCCCATCCGTCTCACACACCCTCTCGCACGCACCATCTGCACCAAGTCAACTCAGCCGACTGGATCTCAAGCACTTTCTGAATTTGGAAATGCTGAAGCGTTTATTGGTCAAACTTAATAGCGGTGCGGGGTCCCTGACCATGACCATCCGGAATGTGTTGGGGCACTGGTGTGGGGGCACTGGTGTGGGGGCACTGGTGTGGGGGCACTTGTGTGGGGACCCTGGTGTGGGGGCACTGGTGTGGGGGCACTGGTGTGGGGGCACTAACGTGTGCGTTATGCCACGTGTTTTGACAACTGACCTCGTGGTCCAGCCCTTGTTTCCTTGACCTCACGTCTACTACCACTATCCATCTGATGGTTTGGTTGCTCCAGGCTGGAAACTACTAGCAGGCAGTTCTCAGGTTTGACGCGCCCCTTCAATTCACCCGGGGTATGTTGTGGCTCACTGCTCTAATGCTGCCTGGCGGTTCAATGCAAAACAATACCAGAACAATATTATTTCTGCTTTTGTAGCAGTATTATAGGAAATCTACCATAGGATTTAATGTGACAACTGAGATCTTATATCATATTTGGCTTTTACTTTACCTAGAAATATTACTAACAATAAAATGAAAAGTATTTTCAATTATGCAAACGTAACGCAAGCAGACACAATGAATACAACGAAATAGAACTTTTCATAAGGTTCCTTTCATTCTATCAAGGGGCTGTCGGTGGATTGCCGTGAGTAACAGAGACAACGCACAAATAAATTCTTCAAAATCCCTTTTTTGGGGGGGGGGAATTACACCTTCATCACTAACTGCCCTGTGATCCAATTAGAGCCTGTGGAAAGAGCGGGCCACCTGAGCAAACTCCTGTCCATCATTTACATACTGGAGGGCAAGAACAGTGTCTGCAGACCACCCAGCATCCATACCAAACAGGCAGGGACAAAGGGCCTGGGGGAGGGACGGGGGGGCTTGGCAGAGGGGTGGGGGGGGGCAGCAACTCTCCCCCAGCAGCCACAGCAGTGTGGAGGGGCAGCCCACTGGAAGGCTACTTCAGAGCCCCTCTGGGTCTCTTTAGTGCAGGCCCGTCTGTCTCAAACAACCACCTGCCTCCCAGGCTACAGCCCACAAGTGCCTCTGCTCTTCTCCCCTTTGCACACATCAAAGTAGCTCCACACTTAGGCCCAGATTGTCTGGAGCCTGCTGCAGATGTACACAACAACACATATTGTGGGAGATGTTTCTTTAATGACAAAATGAAGAAGCATAAACAACCGTCTGTTCCTTCTAAATCTGGTTTATGTGGTGTCGTGTCTGGGATGTGGGGCACTGTGCGCTGGGCTTCCTGTTCAGCCTAATCGTAGCTGGGGGTTGATTGTTTGGCCTATCTAAGAGACCCAGGATCCCAGAGGATTCACAGAATTAAAGACAGTACCCTTGGCTGGGAAGAGAAGGGAGCGGCTTGGTACATGGAGTTCACATATTCAGACTTGGAACAATTGGGTGGCTGTTAAGCTTGTACTCTATCAGAGTCCCCAGGAGCATCCTAGTCTAGAGAGATGGTCCAGTAAGGGGAGTTTGGCGATTGGGGGCCAGGGAGCTTGAGGCCAGTGGCCTGGGGGGGTTGGTGTGCCTGGTTCTGCCCTCTAGAACAAATACCCCCTCAGAGACTTTGCTCAACTGTCTTATTGTCTCCTATTTATAGTTCATCAAATCTTCGTGTGATGTTAAAATGAAATTCAATACGTTGTTCTCTTCTTTGAGATGGATCTCAAGACACTTGTGAGGGCTTAGACTTCAAAGACAAGCACTTGGCAAAACGCATTTAGTATTAAGTCTTCATTGAAAGTGTTCAGGGCTCTGTTGTGACCGTGTCCTTGTGGGGGAAATTCCTCTCTGCTGGGGCCTAGTGACTAAATCTGTGTGTGCGTGTGCGTTGTGTGTGCATGTGGGTTTGTGTGTGGGTTTGCGTGTGCGTGGGGGGGATCTAGCGTGTGTATGTTTCCAGCTAACTCACATTCAAAGGCCAGACAGTGGTGAAAATCATACTTGGTCTCTCTGATAGCGGTCAGCAATGGGAAATTCAGCATGCAGTCTAGAGTCAACCACACAAGTGCAATGGGCGCTGGCGTCCCCAGTAAATTGGGAATCACACACTGACTGCCATTCCAGTGTAGACTTGGCTCGAGGTTGTTATACTGCCTATATCAGATACATGAGGGGAGGAAAAACACTGGTAACAAATATGACTCATCTAAGGGGTTCCAGACCGAATGATTGCTCAAACCTACGGGTAGCATTAATAGCATTTTACTCGCCAACGTTCTAGAACGGCCACAGATGTAATGTTCACCGGTCAACAGCTCAACCCAGCTGCCCGTGTTCAAGGTCTGGACTCTCACCATGCGCTGCTGGGCCGACACCATGCCGTCCCAGTCGGTCTCTGGAGGCACCGCGCTCAGGGGCAGCAGAGGGTCCATGGAGGCTTTGCCGTGGAGCAGGCTGTGCAGAGGCAGCTGAGGGGTCCCGTGGGCCTCGGCACTCTCCTCCTTCTCCCAAGACAGGTGATCTTGACTCATGGCTTCCTCCCCGTCAGCGACGGAGGCAAACGGAGAGGTGGCTTGCTTGGAAGACATGATTCTGCTGTGATGGAGGAAGGACAAGACGGCAAGGCGGTCAGGAAGAGTGACACGGTCAAGCGGTTAACGGTCAAGGCAGTTGATGGAGGAAGGACAAGACGGCAAGGCGGTCAGGAAGAGTGACACGGTCAAGCGGTTAACGGTCAAGGCAGTTGATGGAGGAAGGACAAGACGGCAAGGCGGTCAGGAAGAGTGACACGGTCAAGCGGCTGGCCGCTTCATTACAACAAAAGGTCCCGTGTCAGAATGTCATCTCATGGACGAACAGGGTCTACAGCAGCTTTGCCGGATCTTATAGCGCTCTTATACGAGCACAAACCTGCTGATGCCCTAAAAACGATGCTCCACCAGAGGCCAGAAAGGAGATGTGTTAGCCTGATACTGAGGCCTAGTGGAGATGATTTCATTCAACGGTCGATAGGAACAGACAAACACAACACCAACCCAAACGGCTTCTTTTCTACTGCCTCTCTTCAAATTAGCAAACGATTAACTTTGCAGTGCTACACTATTTCTCCAGGCACATTTTGCCTATTTAATCATCTAGTAAATCAGAACCTGGCAATTGAGAAACCTGTCACATGCTTTCATGAATATTACAGTGATGAGTGCACTTGACATATCAGGTGCGAAATAAATTAATGGTTATTCCAATTTAAACAGTGTTTTCTGTATTTTTGGGAGCTTTCCTAATAGTTGCTTACTAATCCCCTCATATCATTGTACTGCATTGTACATGATTCATCCAACAATTAATTATATGAATACCGTGCCAGCAAATTAAATTATGGCATTGGTATTAATAACCGAATGATATGTTATTCTTACTAATCTGAAGTAGGGAAGAGGATCCTGTTCATATTTCTGTTAATCCTCTATTCCCTAAACCCCTGGCCTGCCTCTTGATTTAAGCTGCTGGGTATTTAACAATAAAAACAGCATGTCAAACTCAAATCTAAGTCCAATCTCTGCTGTAGCATATTTTATGCCAGGGAGAGGTGCTGAAGGGAAAAGGGAGACAGGGGAGGAAGGGAGGAGAAAGAGGAGACAGAGGGGGGGCTGGAGGATTCAGTGAAGAGAATTAGAGGCTGGGTAGAGCAGGGGAGACAGGGGGAGGCAGTGCGGAGAAATGGAGATGGGGGAGGCAGTGAGGAGAAATTGAGACGGGGGGGAGAATAGGGAGACGGGGAGGTGGTGAGGAGAAAGGGAAAGGCAGGGGGAGGAAGTGGGAGGCAAAGAGTAGAGTTAAAATTTTGAAGAAGGGTAGCCTATATATCCCTCTTGATTCATATCTGAACCATCCTGCTCCTCTGAACAGTGTGAATGTGACTGATGTTAAGCAACACTATTAGCTTGGCAATAGGCAGGAGGAAAGACCCAGGATCTGGGTATTCTAGGTGCTGTGGCTCCTTGTCCTGAAAGACAGACAGGCAAACAGACAGACAGGCAAACAGATAGACAGGCAAACAGACAGACCAACAGGGGAAGTAGAAGCTAGGTAATGGAGCCAGCTAACCCCCAGCTCTGCCAACACGACCGTACCTCCCCAGACTCAGCCAAGTGTACGGCATGGGGTTCACACAGGGATCAAAACACATTTGACACAGGGAGAGATTAACACACAGTTTGGGGTTAGAATGAATCTGCTCACGTGCCATGGTGTGCCCACACACCCACACTTCAGGGCTGTGCACCATGCATGTCGCTGTCAGGCCCGATCAGCCGCCTCAGCTCCAGTACAGAAGGACTAGTTCATTTGAAGGCAAGCCATCTTTTTACACACTTGGCTGAACAGCCGAGCAGACCAGCACTCTCAATATGAATTGTTAAATACAATTTATTAATTGAGTCCAGAGCCAGGACGTTACACTATTTCACAAGGCACTACAGAAAGTGTTAAAAACACATATACGCATTAGACCGTTCAAGTCTAACAGACAGGCGCACACGCACTTTCACACTGACACACACATATACATTCACACTGACAAACACAGACACACATTCACACTGACACACACAGACACACATTCACACTGACACACATTCACACTGACACACACAGACACATATTCACACTGACACACACATACACACATTGACACTGACAAACAGACGTACCTTCACACTGACACACACAGACACACATTCACACTGACACACACAAACACACATTCACACTGACACACACGGACACACATTCACACTGACACATACAGACACACATTCACACTGACACACATTCACACTGACACGCATTCACACTGACACACACTGACACATATTCACACTGACACACACATACACACATTGACACTGACACACAGATGCACCTTCACACTGACACACACAGACACACATTCACACTGACACACACAGACACACATTCACACTGACACACACGGACACACATTTACACTGACACATACAGACACACATTCACACTAACACACATGCACACTGACACGCATTCACACTGACACACACGGACACACATACACACATACGAACCCACACGTAGTAGTAGATTAGCATTTTCACTGGAGGTTAGGGGAAAATGGGACAATAGCAGACCACGTTAATCACCCGGGCCCCGGCAGCTGTGTCAACACGGCCAGTCTGTCAGGTAGTGTGGCGTGGGGAGCCTGGTACTCAGACCTGCCCAGGCTGCCTATTATTCTCTTTAGAGACCCAGCCCTTCATTTTAATCAGCCAATAAATTGCTTCCGGTAATTTCATAAACCAGAAAATGATCTCGAAAAAATTAAATTGAGTGTTAATTGAAAATCTAAATTCAGAGCAAAGTTCAGAAGTTGCATGTTGAGGGTGAGGGTGTGCAGGGACAGGGGAGGGTGGGAGAGAGGAAGGGGGCTTAAGTTGAGGATTCCCACACATGTTTTATTTATGCATTCAAAAGGCCCGGGCCCCCAGCACAACAAGCTCCTGCCTCCAATGTAGTGCGAGACTGAAACAAAGCACTTCTTTTGTATTACACAGTAAATCAAGTGGTATTATTTTACCACTAAAATATTCAGTCTCCCAGGCACTTTTACTCTGGTCTCCAGCCATCAGTCAAACTGCTGAGGCGTGAGGGAGAGAGAGTGAACATGGCTGACTCCATCCTCCTGTAACATGTGTCCACAGCAATTTTGTTAGGAAACGCAACAGATCTGTGGCAGGCTCTGTAACAGTATTTGTCAGTGGGAGTTAATAATGTATTAGCAGAGCTGGGAGGGCTGTGCTCAGCTGAAGAGTGCCCCACACCCCTATCCTCTCACAGGCCTTATACAATACCAGATGGCATTGGTGAAGGGAGCCATGTTGCAATAAGTCAAAGAAAATGTCAACAGGAAACAACATGTGCGAGACATGCACACCGTAACCAATGCCGGAATATCACAGCACAACGTGTGAGAGTTTAATCGCTGAATACGCTGAATTAAAGAATTAAACAGCGTCGGTTTTAATACAAATCAAGATGGCGACTGGGTCAACAGGGTATGCGGTTTCATGTAGAACTCCATAATATGTGATATCAATGAGAAGCTCGTTAAAAGGCTCAACAACACAACATGAGCACGTGTCTCAGCACAGAACATCAGAATGCTGCTGCGATAGCTCGTATCAATAATTCAAAATGTTTCTCTACGTTAGGCCAATACGTACATATTAAACAGAGAGAATAGAGCACCCTGAAGAGGCCCCCCTGCTCTAGTATTCTTGACAGGCCATCTCCCCTCATGGTTGATCACACGATAACACTGGACAGCTAACAAACCAAACTAATCAATAAGTGAAGGCGAGGCTGCCTGTGTTTCCCCAGTGAAAGCCCCCGGTGACTTGGCGGAAAAACAAAAAAAACGCACAGAGACAAAAGGGCTCTATATATAGCTGACAATATTGTACACATTTAAAGGATTAAGAGCTCCATCCTCAAGCCGCAGCTCGTATGGCCTGGAATGCTTTGAGTCGGGGATTGTTGCCACCGATAATGTTTCATCACGCGACAACCTCTATTTAATTGGTTAGCATCAGAGGAGCCTAGGTCTCATGACCGGGGCCATGTGTCTGTGGCTATCCCGTTTCCTCTACGGTAACCAGCTCGGACTTTCAGCCCGCTGTCTCTCCTCTTATACTCTGCTGACCTTTTATAGACAATGGTGATAAGTAACTCAACACCAGGCCGGCATCGTCCGCCCTCGTCCCCCCTCCCTCTGTCCTCCCTTGCCTACCTCGCCCCTCACCCCCCAGCCATAATCACAGATCACTTCAGGAGGGAAGTATTTGCCCCCGTTCCCTCAGACACCACCATCCCTAAACAATTTGATATAAATAATCAAGTAAGCAGTTAAAACAAGAGGGCCATTGTTTGAGGACATAACGATGGGAAGGCTGGATGTGGCTAAAGCTGCTTCATGACGGAGCTTCAAGTTTCCATGGGTAACGGCGCGCAGATGAACACACACACATTCAAGCCCTCACACACACTGCCTTCGCTCACATCGATGCAGTGGGAAGGAGAAAGAGCTCACACAAGTTTCAGCATTTCATTTAGTTTTAACAATCTACAGACTATGAAGTAAATATTTTAAACATCAAACTAATTTGAGGACTGAAAGGCATATGCCTTTCCATTTGAAAATATCTATTGAATTTCTTTTCAATAATCTCTATTTATTAAAGTTATTATGTACAGCCTACAAAGGGAAAATGTAACACATCTGTAAGATTTTCTCTCAAAGACAGACAACTTCAAAAATTATACAAAGGTAGAACTGTAATGTATATTGATTTCACAGAAGTGCAAGTATTGATGTTTTGAAGGAGAAAGCGGAAGAGACAGAGAAAATGGGAGAGGAAAATAAAGAAACAGACAGAGAATGGGAGAGGAAAAGAAAGAGACAGACAGATAGAAAGAAAGAAAGAGACAGACAGATAGAAAGAGACAGACAGACAGATAGAAAGAAAGAGACAGAGAATGGGAGAGGAAAATAAAAGAGACAGACAGGTAGAAAGAGACAGACAGGTAGAGACAGATGAACAAAGACAGAAAGAGAAACAGAGAAACCAGCAGAGAAAAACATGTTAATGTGCTCCTTTCAACACTAGTTACGGGAAACAGAAAAGTATACACTTGTTCAGAGAGAAACCCCAATTTTCTCCCCCCCGTCCTCCCAGGTGACATTGCAAGGATCCACAGGGTCGTCACCTGGCATAATGAGATATCACTACCTGACAGCTCCCAGCTGGAAAATTACTGACACATTCACCGCCGTTTAGCACAATTAAACGATCACCTTCCATTGTGACTGTGCAGTGTCTCAGATGAGGCCAGCTCGCCATACATAATCACACACTAAAAGAACCCTAGTCTCTCCCTTTCCCGTCTATCTCTATGTGAAGCACTCATACCCACATGAATGCACGCCTGAACGCACACACACACGGACACACGCACGCCGCTTGAACCACCTATGAGACCCAGTAAATGAAAAGTCAATGGAGAGGAACTCCACTTCCTCCATTTTAACATGGTTAGGATATTTGAGCATAAACTAATCTATGATGAAATGTGGATTTAAAAGAAATACATTAGTCTGTCCCTGATTTATTTATTTATAATCGAGCCCATATCATAGTTTATTTATTCAATCTACAAATGAATTATTCTGCTAGAGAACATATCACTTTTAAGGAAAAAAAGAAATAAATCAAAGTAACATTTACAAAAAAAAAAATGTAATATTACAAATCTCATTTATGATATGTTTTTCAGACCATAACAGGAATATGTATCAAGGGACAAAAAAGTGGACAAAGAAATGATGGATAATGGAATTCAAATATGACAAATGGCTTCTGGGAAATACATACACTCTAACTAGGTAGCTGGAGAGAGTTGTCCAAATGAATTTGTTTAAATTGTTCCTCT
Source organism: Novumbra hubbsi (assembly GCA_016801125.1). Lineage (NCBI taxonomy): Eukaryota > Metazoa > Chordata > Actinopteri > Esociformes > Umbridae > Novumbra > Novumbra hubbsi. The sequence goes on from JACXGK010011599.1 coordinate 14,867, forward strand.
ATAAATGTTGACCTTCCCCCTTCAAAAAGTCAACTCAATTACACAGGCACTCCATCCCCACTTCACTCTTTGTCAATGCTTTTTCTACTAGAAATCGTGGTATTTACTACTGCTAAAACCCACACTCAAAAGAGACACCACCCAGGGCAAATGAAGCAAGCCTCCTCAAGTGCACACTTTGGATATTGAGCAGAGCATCGGTAATTACTTTGCAAAGTCAATTTTTTGCAATAATATCCTGTGTGAGGAGCGGTCATGCATCTCACTTTAAACACTTGTGCAGCTGGATTAGTCTGACAGCCCAGTTGGAGTCCTGCCCCCCCCCCAAGACAGGCACTAGAGAGAGCCTGATGGCAGAGCCTCATGCAGGTGTGAGCACCAAAGTGTCTCTGTCTGTGTCTGTCTGACGGGTCGGTCTCCCCCATCAGGGTCAAGAAGCACACACTCACACATTAAGTCTCCGGTCTCCCCCTTGGCCACTAGCCCTCCTCCACCTCCCAATCCAAGAAACACAACGCCAGCGCTGGACGGTGTAACACCTCTCCAGGTCGCCAGGACGGGTACACACAAACTCTCTTTGTCAAACACGGACGCACACGCACTTTCTCTACCACACACAACCACTTGCTGACAGTCCAGTCCAATCCTTTTCCCATGTGGTCCACACAACCCTGCATGAGAAGAAATCGGCAAAGCTGAAGAACAAAGCTAGATGGCGGACAGCATAACATACAGAAACAGAAGAACTGACACCAGCACTCCTGCTCCAATTCAGCACTACCCCTCTATCGCTCTGGCAGCAGCCTAACAACGCCACACACTTTGAGAGACACTACCCCTCTATCGCTCTGGCAGCAGCCTAACAA
>JACXGK010011600.1:0-15732 GCA_016801125.1 Novumbra hubbsi
GAGAGAGAGGGGGGAGAGTGGGGGGGACAAGGAGAGAGTGGGGGGAGAGTGGGAGGAGAGTTGGGGAGAGCTGTGATTGTTTACGTGTCATTGTGACTGATCAGGCGGTGATATGCACAACTGCTTCATCCTCTAACTCCGTCTCTCTGCTCTGAGTCCCAATGAGACTTTCTCAACAGAGGAGCTACTTTGTTTGAAACTTTTGTCATTGCTCAGTGTGAATTGCTTTTGAAACACAGCTCCCCTTCACCTCACGCAACATTTGACTACCTGGCTGTGGGCCTAGACGGCCATTCAATTCGGGTTTTCTTTCCCAGCCCAAATGAGAAAATGGCCCGTAGGACAGCGGGTGGTGAGGAACGTCAGGTTATGAATAAAAGGTTTTAGGGTTTGAGGTGTCATGGCCTGCTGTGGATAATGACAAATGATGATTTACCTCATCCAGTTGCACTAATTGTCTTGTTTCTTTGTTTGTGTTTCTCGCTCTCTGTCTCTTTTTTCAGTTAATTTCAGTCTTTAATTCTTTTCCCAACATGTTACTCTGTTTACCAAGTTTTGCTCTAACCATCACTGCAACTTCTAATGTGCCTGGAAAGTCAAAGGTCCGCATACGCGTCCTCAGAAAACCATGCTGCTACATTCATCAAACTACTTGGTTGACCAGGAAGTAAGACATACTTACCCATCTGTGTAGAGTGCTCCCTTAGCTATAGACCTCAGGCAGCATGAATGCTCCCAACCCTCCAAAAAGAGTTGTTAGAGCGTAGTAAAGAAAACCACACTGACCATTCTCACCCTAACCTGGAAATTGCAGGTCCTTGGTGACCTCATCCTATGGGACACAAGCTCGAACCCAAGCCGTAGTGATATATTGGATGTCCTAGATTTCTCAATCTGGATGCAAACGTTGTACCGGCACACACACACACAGACTATCAATAGAATAGCAACATGCAACCCTGTCTTAAATCAATACACCGTTGTTGTGTCATAACAAAGCCACGCTTTTGTGTTCCATGCCAGTATAAATACAACACCAACTTTGTCGGTTTGACTGGGTCATCTATTTCTCATACCTGTAGGCGTAAACAAGCTTGTCACGGCAGTTTCCTCTACGGCCATTAGGCGTTTCATACCTGTCTTCGTCTGTTTAGCGTTTTATGGTGTCAAGGGTTAAAAGCAGAATATCATAGGGGTGAGCGGAACTTTTTCTCTTGTTGATGATTCTTCTGGTGAAAGCAGAGCACAGAGAAAAAAGTGCTCCTGACCGTGATCCTATTCCCTATGTAGTGCACTACTCTTGACAGGCTCTTGTAAAACCGGGTGCACTATATATGAACTAGTGTGCTATTGTGGCACTCAGCCACAACCCGGACAGCTAAACACATAATAGTGCCACAGACGTTAACCCACATCCAGAAGCACAGAATGTGTCATGAGTAGATACGGCTATCTTACCATCTTGTTCTTTCTGGGTGGCAGTTTCCTGACTTCCTAAGTACCACTAGAAATCTGGCCTTGAGGCAATGTACTCAGTGTGAGTTAGCAGCCAGTTAGTAGTGAAGTAGGAGCTCTAGATTTTCTCACTGTTTGATTGCCTTTTGTTTTAGCCAGGTTTTGTATCTAACCCGGATAACCCGTTGCTTTAAAAGACCTTACAACCACCAAAACCATTCGTGTCTCTGAGAAGCCACGTGTGCCTTAACCGAATAATCACACTGATGAGCCAAGTTCATTGTAAAATACATGAAAACCGCTGGGATTTCTGGGAATCATATTTCTCTACAAGCCATAACATCACCGACCCAATGACCCGACTGTCCAACAACCTTCTTGGTTGTCATCCTCACGTGAGAGAACGTGAATCACAGTGAATATCAATCTGCTCCTGTTACCATCCATACGGTTTCTAGAATATCTATTCATGGCCACGTGGAGACCGGAGAGTCGGCGTAAATAGCAGTGCAATTGGAAACCCTGGCGATGATGCTTGAGTCCCGAATGGCATCACAATTCCCGTCACAATGCACTTGTTTCAGCACCCCCAAGGCGGTGGTCAAAAGCAGTATACTATGTAGAGAACAGATTGCAATTTGGGACCCAGTTAATGTGTGCACAGTCCTGGCATTCTTTAAGTCTGTTTGAAGAGGACCATTACTTTAATGCACTTCACAACAGGGAATAAAGAAAAGGTAATTTCACATGGGGTTTATCTCCTCCTGTTGAATTATTTATTTTGTCTGAATGAGAGAGAAAAGGATGGGCGCTGTTGGAGTGGGAATGAGACGCTCTGGAGTGTGTTGGTGTAATGTGCTAATGGAACTCCGTCCAACTAGCTGCCCTCTACATGTCCTTTACAACATCTAGCAGAACTTTGAGTCATCATTTGCGTTACGAAAAATAAATGTATATGACGGACCCAGTAGTTGAAAACTGGCTGGTTTGAATCTCGAAGGTGAACAAACTCTGTCGACGTCCCCTCAAGCAAGGCACTGCACACTTATAGCTAATGTGGGTCACTTTGCATAAGAATGTCTGTGGAGCGACTTGCAATATACAACAATGATTGCTGCCCTCCTGATACAGCTGCTCACATGATGTCTATTTCTCTGTACATTGGATAGCTTTCCTATGGTACTTTTCCCAATCAACTGACCCCTGCACCATCACCAGTGTGGAGCAATCAACTGACCCCTGCACCATCACCAGTGTGGAGCAATCAACTGACCCCAGCACCATCACCAGTGTGGAGCAATCGACTGACCCCTGCACCATCACCAGTGTGGAGCAATCACATGGGTCATTCAGGGAGGCCAGTTAGCGCTGCTAGGGCAATCCTCAACTAGCAGGCTGTCACAAATAGGACCTGGGGATTTATCTTCTGTGACTCAATGAATCAATGACAGTGGTTGGGAATAGCTGGTTTTCTATTGGATGCATTTGCTTGATGAAACCCTACCCGAACCCCATTATCCTCTTCTGTCTTGTCAGGTCGGGGACTGATCGTTGTGGATACAGTAGCAGAATTACGTAGACAGCATGCTGAGGGCCACTGTCCCCAGTACGGACGCCATCTTTAGAGCTGCGAGCATCCCCCCCCCCCAAAGGCCGTGCCAGTCTACAGTCATTCACTTTTCCTCACTAATACCTGGGTCAAGTCAGAATGCCCCCATTGTAGATTTGAGTAGGACATCATCTTGGGAACACTGTTCTATTCTGCCCCTACTGTTTATTATGCCAACAGTTTGGGAAGAAATGGAATGAAGGAAACACACTAATTATTCCATCTAAACCACCCATGATCCACTGAGGTCATTTCCCATGTGATTTACTCCAACAATGACTCTCCGGGGCCGGTGGGTTTAGATGAATGGTATAAAAGAGCAAAAAAGAGTACTTGGTGTTTTGGTGACATGCCGGGAACTCTGGGAACAAGAGCTCTAAGTGTAAACTGAAACGGAAGAACTTGAGGCGTTATTTGTTTCTTGTTGTTCACAAAAGGAATTAATAGTTATAATTCATATAATCACTTTCAACTTGTGTTGCCTCTTGTTATTTCAAATATGTGTAAGTAAATGAACTGGCAGTAGATCTGTATTGAATAACGTGTGTTCCGTCTAGTGCAAACGACCACACACGAATGCGATGTAATGGCACCGACCAATCACCTCCGTTCTAATCGACGCAAGCATATTAACAATGTAAATAAGAGTATGCGTGTAAGTGGTAGGATCAATTATTAATGAGAACAGATTGGTTGGACTCCAGTATATGTATTGATTTCTGCCTTCAAACTGCCCGGTAACAGGTTGCTGGGTCAGGCTTCTTCATTCCTATCTGGCCTGCTGTGGTTGGGTTTCCACTCACTCACATTCCATATTAAAAAGTCCCCAAAGGGCTCCCTAATGGTGGTGCACTGAATAGGGAATGGGGTGCCTTGGAGTTTGCGCCATGACGCTTAGTGTGGAAACGCAGTGTAACGGTGGATTCACTATTTACTGTTCTGGAGGAACACAGTGATGCTTGTTAGTGTCCGGGATGTTGGCCCAGCTCAACATGATCAAACTGACCTCTCTCTTCCTTTGCTACGTCCCCTTAAGCATGTCCAGTGTTAAAGTTCACATGGTCATTGTGAGACAATCCCCTGAATGTTGAGGCAAAGGAAATGACCATGACCAGAACCAATTGTGTGTGTGTGTGAGTGTGTTTGTGTGTATTCACAGTTCATTCCCTCTTCCAGATTACACTATGAAAAATCTGAATTCCCTTTGGCTTTTTTTGTGTGTTCAGGCTTGAGGCGTTAAGATATTCATGGTTCTCTCAGCAAATACAACAGATTAGATAAAGTACAGGTTAAGCTGAGGTCCACAATACCACTGGCTGTTCCTGACTGCAGTCACATCCCAAATCGCCCCAAATGTCTCCGAAGTGCACTGCCTTTTACCAGGATCGTGGTTAGGGGCGCAGTCAGTGTGCGGATTGTGATACCAACAAGATGTCCACTGTGACTAGGGGTGAAGGATATTTGGAATCGACCGTGAGTGACTGAAGTCAAAAGAGTCATCTCTATCTCGACTCCAAAGAGCTGGGCAGATTGACAAGGTACTTATGTTTGGGTCCTAAACATAACCATGATGCATTTCACCTCACGTAATACCTCGGACGTCTGTCTAAAATGAAACAAACTTAGTTTATAGTTTATTATATTTGGTGAATTTCTCCTTCCAATGGTTAACAGATATTTTCTCCCTGCCTGCTCTCCCCCTGTTTCACAGTGAAGTTGCCTGAGACAGGTGTGTGAGACAGGTGTGTGAGACAGGTATGTGAGACAGGTTTGTGAGACTGGTGTGTGAGACGTGTGTGTAAGGGAGTCCCCAACAGTGGGAGCAGCACAGTATCTACACCTCCTTTAGTCTAACAGTAGACTGACAGTGTGGAGCGAAGCGAAGCCCCCGTGGTCTCTGGTTATGTCCTAGGATACGTCCGCAGGGAGGACTTAACACAATGTTTCCTCGCCTCATTTGGCTTTATGACATCGCTGAGCTCCGGCTATAGTCCGTGGCGCCACATCGCAAAGGGCAATAACAGCGAGATGCAATACATGCCGATGCACCAAACACTTACACTACACGTACACTAATCACCAAAAGCACATCTCAGTTCACTTTGTACAAACTGTGCAATGCGAGAGCACAGAGCTCTGAATCATTTCAAGTGGGCGTGTCAGTGATAGCTGCGAGATTTGATCCGGTGACCTTGGCAATGTTTATGCTGCAAGGGTTAGGAACTGAAGCACACAAGACCAAGGGAACATGCAGCCCGGGCTGTTTATTGTGCACCCTCATGGGTTCAGGGTCAAAGGTCATTGACTGTGTGTCCTCTGGAAGAAGAAGCGTTCAACTCTGCCCTCGACCAACGTGCACAGCAGTGTGTTATTCAGACTGGCCGTCATTTGGGTTTTTGGTCAGTGTTGATGTATTAGAGATGTGCCCTATTTTTCCATCGCATTATATATTCTAAGGAAGGGATTATTATTTTGGATGCCACTGTACAGTGCAATATGTTAGTATGTTGCTAGCTGTTAGAATGTGGAATACGATTGAAGTGGTTTTCCACCATGTAGAATAGTCCACAATCTGACTGTTTTAACAAACATATAATACACTATATGCCTTAAATATTCACACCGTTTCTTTTACTCCTTTTAAGTCCATGAGGCTTGTCCTTGAAAACGTACATAGAAAGTCAAATGTTCCTTTCTTGCCTCTCTCTCTCTCCATCCCGCTCATATCTGAGCAAAGGCTGAATGTGATGTAGAGAAAATTCCCAGCTGTCAGTCATATAAGCGTAGGGGCTGAAGGAAAGAGAGAGCTATTGTGACCGTGGGACAATACATAGCTAAATAATGGTGCAACCCAACCTCCTGTCAATCGCTTTCCGCCCCTCGTTCCTGAGATTAAGAACATACGTCATCACTGACCCCACTGCTGCCACTCTGATTCTCTCTCTTATATGGTGTTTTAAAGGGCAACCTTGTCCAACTGAAAATTGGCCCCTCCCATCCCCGGGCTATCACGTCAGCTTCCTTTTATCTCTGTACTACCCACTAGGGTGTTTCCTAGATGGCCATTTTAAAGCTGTTGTTTGACATTGTGCCAGTAGCAGAATATTGCTTCAACATCATCATAGACTGCAGATGTTTTTATTTGAATATCAGCTTGAGGTAGCTGACTGGATAGATCAATTGTAATGAGGTTCAAGTATAAATTGTCAGATTCTAGTTTGGGGTATTTTAGTTTAGTTCAGTGTATATTAATTTTAACATTTGGAAATGGCAGCATTGTCACACATATTCAGGGCGCCAAACTTGTTAATATAATGTACAGATTAAGCAGAAATGCGAGGCTAAGCGAAACATTATATTCAGTTGGTCTTTGAGTTAACTGCTATATATGCCGTGATTACATACAAAAATTATTTTGCTTTTAAATGGTTTACCTGTACCATCGAACAAAAGCTGAGTGCATATAATTGAAACTTGATTATTTTATTTCAAATAATCAATAAAAGAAAAACAATTTTATTACTGTTCAAATACTTTCAGAGGGCACAGTATCTATCTATTCTGGACCTAAGTCTGTCTATATGAGTCTTCAGTGCTCTGGTTTACTTTAACCTTGGTTCATGAAGGGAGTAGACCAAAAACTTGGATCCGCATCAGAATTACACATTATTGTCCAAAGTGGTTCCCAAACATGAACAGTTTAGTCTTGGTATTACCGTCGTTCTCTCAGTGAAGCTGGGTTTTCAGAAAGATTGTACCTTTCTAGTAAGATTAAACACATCACACTATCACATGACATGCTATCATGAAAATATCTGTAATTCCCCTTTAAATGCTGGGTGTACACACAGAGTTGCACTTCCGAACCTCCGGCCAAATCTATGACCAGATTAGAGGCATTTATTTTGCTCAGATGATACAAACCCGTAAAGAGCTGAAAATCAAATCAAACACTGATAAGCCCATATCTGTGAGGCAGAATACCTAAATGTGCAATTACAGCAGCAAGATGCGAGACCGATCGCCGTGGGAAAAGGGCACCCAGTGCAAACTGCATCGTGATCCTTACCCACATTCATGTCTCTTTCTTTTCCCTTGTCATTCTCAATTATGTAATGTTTAGAACTTTAGATTTACTTATGTTATTTTTGTGAGGTTTTCCATGCCAATGAACCCCTTTATATTGAACATGAAAATGCATATGAAGACGAAAGCAGGGAAAGAAAGAAAGACGAATAGAGAAATAGAAAGAAAAAAAGACAAGTAGAGAAATAGAAAGAAAGACAAGTAGAGAATAGAAAGAAAGACATGTAGAGAAATAGAAAGAAAGACAAGTAGAGAAATAGAAAGAAAGACTAGTAGAGAAATAGAAAGAAAGACAAGTAGAGAAATAGAAAGAAAGACAAATAGAGACATCGAAATAAAACAGAGAATGACAAGTATAGAAATAGAAAGAAAGAAAGAATGACAAGTAGAGAAATAGAAAGAAAGAAAGACAAGTAGAGAAATAGAAAGAAAGACAAGTAGAGAAATAGAAAGAAAGACTAGTAGAGAAATAGAAAGAAAGACAAGTAGAGACATAGAAATAAAACAGAGAATGACAAGTAGAGACATGGAAAGAGCAGAAAGCCAAGTAGAGAAATAGAAATAAAACAGGGGAGACAAGTAGAGAAATAGAAATAAAACAGGGGAACATGTAGAGAAACAGAAAGAATAAAAAAGAAGTAGAGAGAGGAAGAGTAAATATAGAAGTGGAGAGAGATACATAGCGCAGTTAAATAGAACAGTGGAGATACATTGGCCTCCATAAGAGACAGTTACGTCAAAATTGCTTTTGTGGCTGTACAGTCAAGGCGTATGGAAATACAATTAAAAGATTACTGTGGGACAACGGGGCAGAAGCAGAAGACTTTGGCAACAGAATGTACAGCTACACCGCAGGCTCCCGAAACACAGACCAGAGATCAGCCCTATGGTTTTGGAACAGCGTGTTATAGACAGATGAGACAAAGGTGATTGTTGATCACAGTGATTGGAAGGCAATCCTGTGCATAAGCCAAAGCATGCCACCTCATCCAGGAAGCAGAGTGGAGTTGGTGTCATGATGTGGGCATGCATGGCTTCCTCTGGAACAGGCAAACTCCTCTTTATTAATGATGTAATGAATGACGACAGCGGCAGAATTAATTTAGAAATGCACAGAAGCGTCTTGGTTACCGATGTGCAAGAAAATGCCACCAGACTCATTGGGCAGCGCTTCACAATGCATCCTGACAATGACCCACAACACACTGCCAACGCAACCGAGCAGTTCATCAAGGGGAGGAAGCGGAACGTTTTAGATCGGCCAAGGCAATCTCCCCACTTCAATTTGATCGAACATGCATTGCAGTTGCCGAAGAGGAGATTGCACACAGGCACTCCCCCAAAAACCAGCAACAGCTCAAAATGGCTGCAGTAATGGCTTGGAACACGTCTCAAAGGACGACACCAAAGGTTTGATGATGTCAACAGGTCGCAGACTCACTGGCTGTTATTGCATTCAAGGGCTTTGCCACCTAATACCAGCTTTTATACCTCTTGCATTCGCTTGCTTCCATTTTCAGAGGCCTTGAGTGTACAGCAAGAAAACAAAAACTCCACTCCTGTCCTCATATTTACCGAGGACATTGTAGACGAAGAGAGAGAAAAGGAGCAGAGCGGAAGAGATAGAGAGGAAGAGAGGAGAGCGAATGGGTTTCGTTCTCTGTCATGATATGTGATCCGCAGTAACCGGACATGTCTGTGGGCTGTCTGTGTTGTGCTACGTCTTAGCCCTACCCCAGGACCATGTACACTCTCCTGTTTTACATTGAACCCACTGGCACAAATGTCGAACATTTCAAATACAATCGATTTGTCTTAACGGTATTATGGCAGTGTGGGTATATAGATTCTAGTTGCAACAGACAGTAGATACAATCACAAATCTCTAAAGGTCAGTAATTCGTATCACACAGAATTGAGCATGGAGACTTGGTTCTGGTTTGGAATTGTAATTTCATCAGACCAACATTTATTAGGAAATTCCCAATAAGATACTTTAGACATAAGCTTTGTGCACAAAACAGCGATTTACTTTTACTGTCAGTTGTTACCTCATTAAACGCTCATCAATCACCGCCAGATGTATTCAAATGTTTCAGTTAACCCATGTACTTCAGAGACAGGGGGTCCCAGTAAAGCTGATTGTCCACAAATCATCATGTTGAAAATGCAGGTGAAAATGATTTATTTCTTGTTCTGCAACACACGAAGAAGCTTATGTGCATTTAGGTCTGTCTGCCTAGAACATCTTGGGGGTGGATTGTGTGCAGACATAGAAAGAGGAATGCTGCATGCAGAAACAGGAGCCCCAAATATTCTCCATATTCTCTACATGATGTTTTGCACCAGATCAGAGACATACTGACTACCTCACAGGGACCTTTTAATGATCACCATAAAGAAAAAGGCTGCTTTAGACCTTCAGTTTAGGGCTTACAGTAAAATCGATAATTGGGTATAAGCATAAAGTTTGAGTTAATGTTAAGGATAGTGGTTAGGGTTAGAGTTAGGGTTAATGTTAAGGATAGTGTTTCGGGTTAGAGTTAGGGTTAATGTTAAGGCTAGGGTTTAGGGATAGAGTTTGGGTTAATGTTAAGGACAGTGGTTAGGGTTAAAGTTAGGGTTAAAGTTAAGGCTGGGGTTTAGGGTTAGAGTTAAGGGTGGAGGTTAGGGATAGAGTTAGGGTTATGTTAAGGCTGGGGTGTAGGGTTAGAGTTAGGGTTAATGTTAAGGGTGGAGTTTAGGGATAGAGTTAGGGTTAATGTTAAGGGTGGGGTTAGGGTTGTTTTTTATTTGTATTTGTTGAGGCAGTCCCCACTAATATAGTAATAATAAGTCATATAGTAAATCAAATGTGTGCGGATTAGCCTACGGCGGTATGCTTGACAACTTTGACAAGTTCAGTGGAATATTTAATTACACCTCTCTCTCGTCAATATTCCTCTAATATAATAATATGACTCAGAACGATAGACTTGCGGGGGGGGGCGATAAGTTGCCATGGTGCCTTGACAGTGTGTCATTCAAGTTAATTGTGTTCCATCAGAAACCCCATGCTCTGAGACAACATTCTTCAGTATGTTGTCTTCCTTATTTCATACATAGTGGGGCCATTTGGAACCTTTCTAGAGATCCGTTGAAATGTATGGCGATGCAGGGGCCACAAGTTTATAATTCTATGTGTTTTCACCTAATATATCCCATTTATTATACTAACTGACAGTTTTAGATGACAACTGAGAGGACGAATCACAACAGTGGTCCTGGAACGTTTGGCCCGCTTGCTTTTTGAATACGGTTTGGCTTCAGGCAGTGGAGTTTCAGAACAAATGTCCTGTTGTGTCTGAATGAGCAGAACCTGATAGACAACCTTTGAGAGCCGTGCAGGCAACGCCCGTGTGTAACCTGTCCAGAGCGCTGTTATTGTTTCCTCACCTCTCTGGGTCGGCTTTTCCTTGGTTGTCTAGAACCAACCATCTGCGTTCTTGGGGTTACAGCCACCATTTAAAATAAGAGACTTTACCAACAATAAAATAAAATGTTGGTTTAAATAAGGATTTCTCTTTGTCTTATGCAGGCATGCCCAGCTTCATCAAGTCTCCAGACGACCAGACAGGTATCTCAGGAGGCGTGGCTTCCTTCGTCTGCCAGGCGGTGGGCGAACCCAAGCCACGCATCACTTGGATGAAGAAAGGCAAGAAGGTCAGCTCTCAGCGTTTTGAGGTAGGTCCTATTGGCAAATACATCGGGTCAGTTGGGCACTTGATGCTTATTGTCTCAAACCAGCGGGGTTATTTTTGCGATGAAGTCCGAGAAGGTACCACAAACCGTACTGCAAAAATGAACTGCTAACAAAGGAAACCATGCTTGTTTTTCTTTTATCATGGCCAAGCTGTGCTAGAACAGAAATGAAAGATTGTTCGGTTCAGACAGACAAACTAGATAAGCGACAGACAGGCAGGCAGGTAGTTCGACCGGCAGACAGACCAGGTAGACAAATCAGACATGCAAGACAGACATGCAGGCAGTCCAATCGGCAGACAGACAGAACAGGTAGACAAATCAGACAGACAGACATGCAGGCTTACGTTGAAAGCAGCAGTAGCAGCAGGGAGGCCCATTAGCTGCAAGCTAGTAAAAATGATTTTAAATGAGCTGGTCTCAACATGGTTCCCTCCACAGATGCAGACGCTTAGCTCACATTGACGTGATTAATAGGAAATATCTTCCACCTGTCTGCACTGCACTCAACAATGAGCCCGGCTCTGTGTGCAGTCTGTGCGAAGGTTTGGACGAGCGGTGAGCCCAGGGGGGAGACAGAAGAGGAATCCACCGTAGACCTGGATTTAAATAGCGTTAGAAATGTATTGTATCCATTAGCTGTGCATGATTGAGCTTTTCCGGCGCGATGGGACCAAGCAAATGGCCCCTATAAGTGTGATCCCAGCCCATCTGACACTTAGGGAGGCTCAGGTGAATGCTCAGATTGAAGGAGAGATCTCAGATATCGTGTGAACCCATGTTCCGCTCATACATACTCATTAGAGGACATAAGGTTCAGGAATGTTCTCTTCCTGTCATGTGGATGTTTGGGTCAGCCACTTTCCACTGCAACAGGAGGAAGTTTTGGAGTCCCTCTACACTGACCGCCGGACTTTGAGCCTACATCACTGAAGGATCATGAAAATGTGCTTCTTAAATGTATAAAATACCTGCCGCCCACATAGCCTGATCATCACCTACCACTAACTTATCTCAGATTGTATCATGGTATTATGGCATCTACTTATCTACCTGTACAGCCACACTTAAAAGTCTTTCTTAAAGCAGGCTGTACTGAGGGAGCTTCGGGGGACAGTCTCTCCTTTGCATACCAGGTCAATTTGCTCACGTTAACAGTCTAGATCCTCAGTCCTTCCCGGCTTAATAGAAAGCAGCAGGCCCCACGGCCCTAAATTAGTCCCTCTGTGGCTGTCCCTGGGTCCCACCCCCCTGGGTCCCACCCCCCTGGGTCCCACCTCCCTGGGTCCCACCCCCCTGGGTGCAACCCCCCTGGGTCCCACCCCCCTGGGTTCAACCTCCCTGGGTCCAACCACTGCTGCTCCTGGACGTGTCTGTGAATTCTAAGCGACCCCCGGTCTTCAAACACAGTGTGAATCAGCTGGGATCTCAGTCGTGTGACGGCCACCCCATGCCACTTCTCCCCCAGGTGATAGAGTTCGATGACGGCTCAGGTTCCGTGCTGCGTATCCAGCCGCTCCGGGCCCACCGGGACGAGGCCATCTATGAGTGTACCGCGGCCAACAGCGCCGGAGAGATCAACACCAGCGCCAAACTCATCGTTCTGGAAGGTAGGACCTACCTCACGCCCGGTCTCTCTCATACGCACACATGCATGCCAATATGCGCTAACACAACACACACACACCACGGCACGCACCACAACACACAACACACACACCACAGCACACACACTACAACACACACACTTGTTTGAGGTAGGGCAGAACCCCACATAAACTCACACCCAGATGCACACACACTTACAGACATGCCAAAACACAATTTTCCTGTCCCCATGTCTGATCCTTCCTTCGTCACGTACTCTGCCTCACGTACTCTGCCACATTGGGTTTCTCTGTCTTCATCAGTGTTGCTCAAGATGTTCACCCAGATTCCATCCAGGTCTGGAGGTCTGCCAGTGATCACAGCGGACCAGCCTAGCTGTGTCAAGACAGAGAGGATGTTTGTCGTCGTATTAGCTGCTTTTTAAGCTAGCCCGCTGCTTGGTTAAAGAAATACCATTTAGTGATCTGCCGGTAGCTGTTAGTTGTTCTGATTAGTGCCCAAAATGTGTCTTGACATCTTTATTTGATTACGCTTGTTGACCATGAATCTACAATCTATCCGCAGCAAATAGATTTTGTTCTCAAGTTGAACGCTACAGCAGGTGGGTCTGTGTGAAATGCTTTTTTATCTTCTGCCAGTGGGAAGATCCAAGATTATGTCCAACAGCACTTATTTTATACACACTCAAATTGATGGAGAAATATTTGTGCAAAAATATGTCCGGCTGGCAGGGTTTCTCCAAATCACCTCAGAACACATCTTCTGGACCAGGAGCCCTGTGTTGTAGATTCCTTCAGGCTTGCAGCCTTGCAGGCTTTCTTTCTGGCTTGCTCAGTAAAAATAGCTGGAGGCTGTCACGCAAAACACACAAGATTTATTTTTCAGCGCTTCGGCCTACATCCCAAACAAGACCCTACGCGTGGGTTAGTGCAATGATGCAATGTAATAAACCAGAATTGGGCGTTATCTGGGCTGTTTTTTCAGAACTACAGAAGTTCTGATTAATTGAGTGGCCGGGCAATGAGGTAGTTGGTTTTACCGAGAATCGGCATTAGCTGATTAAAATCAGTCTGATGTAGATATACGCAGAAAGCCTGCGGGCAGAGATATTGAGAGATGGGCTTTTGCATTGTGTTCTGCTCGTCCAACTGTTCTGCAACGCAGAGCATTACTGACCAGGGTCAATAGGGTTTAGAAGTACTTCACTGTAGAGATTTCCATCTGGTTCTGTCTGGTTCTGACTGTACTGCTACGGAATATGTGCTGTCTGATTACAGAGGAAACCCTCCTCTTGGGTTATCAGTGCTACACATTCAGGAGGAGAAAGATGGTTGATGCCTGAGGCTCGTTGTACAGGGTTAGAGTAGATTTAGAAAAAGGTTCATGGGCGTCTTGGTGACAAACACAAATATTGCGTATTTATTGTTTTAAAGTATGTTCAAAAGGACATGGTAGCATGTTATCCATGGAAGGGTTTGAACGGAGAGGTTACTCTAGGGGTTTCATACAGCATTAGTCTGAAGTATGCCAGTGACAAAGCATGTTTCTCATTTTGGTCTGAACTACTGCACTTTGGATTTGAATTGTATAATAACTATGATGTTAAAAAGCAGACTGACAGCTTAATTTCAGGGTTATTTTTATGAAAAACTGGATTCATTTTTGTTGCTGTTTAGTATTTCTGCTGTTCTGTTTGTTGACGTAATATGCTCTTGTTTAACTGTTGTTGTTTGCCGATACATTTGTTTTAGCCCTATATTTTGCAGTGTTTTGAAAACCTTACAATCGTGCCTTTTATTATATGGAAATCCAGACATATACAATATGTGCATGTCATATCTTTGTATCCCTGGTTCTTGTTTTGGAAAACTCAAGGATTACCAGCATAACAAAAAAGAGAGAGGGATATTTAAATTTGCAATTGTTTATTAGTTATATTTTTTGATTTTCCAAAGCTAAAGCATTTTAATCTCATATTTATTGTGTAATTCAATATCCAAACGGTTTTTAAATACAGAGCCATACAACTCCCTGTGTGAGAGATGAAAAACCTCAATGTAGAAGGATGGTACTGCAACTGAGCACTTACAAGACAGCCTTCAACTATGTAAAGGAACGATAGTAGGATGATTGCCACAGCGCACCTTAACGTACGTCAGGATCAGAGGCACATGGGGAAGAAAGCAGTGATGTTTTAGGCAGAACTCACGTCTGTTACCTGAGCTGGAGCTGTGACAGGGAGTGGAGAAGTGGAGATGTAGGAGAGTGATGAGAGGTGTGGGCGGAGATGCTAATGTCAGAACAAAAGAGATGCGGGAGGCGAAGAGAATGAATGAGAAATAGAGATGGGGAGGAGATATGAAAGTGAGGAAAAGAGAGATGCCAGAGGAGCGCCAAATGTGAGGTAAAGACAGATGTAGGAGGAGCGCCAAATGTGAGGTAAAAAGAGATGCCAGAAGAGTGCAAATGTGATGTAAAGAGAGATGTAGGAGGAGTGCCAAATGTGAGGAAAACAGAGATGTAGGAGGAGCAGCAAATGCGAGGTAAAGAGAGACATAGGAGGAGCGCCCAATGTGAGGTAAAGAGAGATGAAGGAGGACCGCCCAATGTGAGGTAAAGAAAGATGTCAGAGAAGCGCCAAACATGAGGTAAAGAGAGATGTAGGAGAGCCAAATGTGAGGTAAAGAGAGATGTAGGAGGAGCGCCAAATGTGAGGAAAGGTGTGATATAGGAGGAGCGCCAAATGTGAGGTAAATACATGTAGGAGGAGGGCCAAATGTGAGGTAAAGACATGTAGGAGGAGGGCCAAATGTGAGGTAAAGAATGATGGACATGTAGCGCTGAATGTAGGAAGAAAAGAGAGATAGATCACGTCTCCCTCATTACCAAACAGCAGGAAGAGGGAAGGTGGTCCTGAGGCTTAAACATTTCATAACAGACAGCCAGATAGAGAGAGAGAGTGTGTGTCTGTCATAGACCTTGAATGCCTTCGCAGTCTCCCTCCCCTCTCACCACAGACTGATGAAGTCATGTTTTCATGGGGAAAGAAGCAGATTTAAATAAGGCAAGTGAGAGAAAGGGAAGGTAACACATGAGAGAGAGAAAGCCTGAAAGGTAGAAGACAACGGCAGTGAAAGGCAATGAGAGATGGAGACAGAAACAGAGAGTGGAGAGAGTCAATGAGAGAAGAGAGTCAGCGCGTACAGCCAGGCACGGGGGGGGGGGGGGGGGGG
>JACXGK010011603.1:0-15737 GCA_016801125.1 Novumbra hubbsi
ACCAGGGCAACACTCACCCCCCCTATTATCAACCAGGGCAACACTCACCCCTCCTATTATCAACCAGGGCAACACTCACCACTCCTAACAAGTCAGGTGGTCTCTCTCCCCTTTAGCCCAGAGGATGAGGCGTCTTATGGGCTGAATGACTGTAAAAGCATTACACAGCTTTTCCAGTCTTGATGCCCCTGTCCCAGCATTTTTGAAATGTGTTGCTGGCATAAAATTTAAACTGGACATATATTTGGCTTCAGGACAAGACAGCAAATCTTTTTAAGTGGCCCAATCAAAGCCTGGACCTCAATTCAATTGGTATTTTATGGAGAGTTTTGCAAAGAACAATGGGCATACAAAACTGGTAGTGACTAGTGACCAAATTGACTCATGGCTGAAATGGCAGCAAAAAGTGCCCAGATATTGACAAATATTGGGATGAATACTTCTGCAATACATCATTTTGACAAAGATGCATTGCTTTACAGCTTGTATATAAAAAAATGCACAGGGCTTATATAGGGTTTAGTCATTAATCGGTAATATATGCCATCATAGAAGCAGAATTCTAATTTTCCGAAGCAGCTTATTCAGTTTAAGAGTCAATCAGTCAATTCACTATGGTGGGCAGCGTTGCCAACATCCTTCTATGAGTAAATTCTATGGCCAAAACAAGGTTTTAGGTTAAGTTGGCCGTTAAGGGAGATGGTCTTGCCGTTATTTGGAAATGAACATTATTCATATCTCTATCAAGACAAGGAAGGGCCCCGAGTGGGAGAATAACAATGAAAAGGTATCTGGACAGACAGCTTAATGTGTGTATTGGGGAATCCTGGACATACCCCTGGCTCAGTCACCTGTGCCGACCCCACTCTGCTCTGGGCTCCACACATCACGCCCCATTACCACACCACCTGACGCATGGTGGGTGTGCCCCTTCAAATAGGCCTGTGTGTGTGTGTGAGTGAGTGTGTGTGTGTGAGTGTGAGTGTGTGCACACATGTTTGTGCAACTTGGCTCGATTTCCTTCCAAAGCCATTAGCTGAAATATGGCCTTTCCTCGCAGTCTGTTTTTGATCTCTCTTTGCCCTCTAATTTCTCTCTTTCTATTGCTTTCTTCCTCACTCGCTCCCTCTGACTTTTTGTGACTCTGTTAGGGAATTTAAACTATATTAAACTAAAATCAGAGTTTTGCCACAGGCCCCTTTCTGTGTGAATGTGTATAAGGTGCATGTGCTGTGTGTGTTTGGGGGTTGTGTGTGAGAATGTGGTAATAGTTGTATGGTTAGTGTTGTTAACTCCTCTGTCCACACCTCTGGTTGAGATGTTGGAGCGTGTTACCATGTGTGAGAGTGAGAGGTTGTGACTGTATGTTTTCAAGCCTGGGTAGCCTGGTCAACGTCAGGAATACATTTTCCTTTCCACACTTTGAAAGTGCTGATTGGTAGTGTGGTTTTGGCATGCGTGAGTGTGTCATGTGGTTTTGAGATGCCGGAGTGTGTCGTGTGGTTCTGACATGTCGGAGTGTGTCGTGTGGTTCTGACATGTCGGAGTGTGTCGTGTGGTTCTGACATGTCGGAGTGTGTCGTGTGGTTCTGACATGTCGGAGTGTGTCGTGTGGTTCTGACATGTCGGAGTGTGTCGTGTGGTTCTGACATGTCGGAGTGTGTCGTGTGGTTCTGACATGCCGGAGTGTGTCGTGTGGTTCTGACATGCCGGAGTGTGTCGTGTGGTTCTGACATGCCGGAGTGTGTCGTGTGGTTCTGACATGCCGGAGTGTGTCGTGTGGTTCTGACATGCCGGAGTGTGTCGTGTGGTTCTGACATGTCGGAGTGTGTCGTGTGGTTCTGACATGCCGGAGTGTGTCGTGTGGTTCTGACATGTCGGAGTGTGTCGTGTGGTTCTGACATGCCGGAGTGTGTTCTGTCTTACCCCACGGTGTTGTTGTTCTACAGGTGTTGGGTCCACCACGGTCGTGGCCTTCTCTGCCTTCCTGAACGGACACTACCCTCCAGCAGACCTGACTGGAGACGTGGCTGTGTCCTACTGTTCCTCTACAGGTACACACGTACTCCTGTGTCCTACCCTTCCTCTACAGGTACACACATACTCCTGTGTCCTACCCTTCCTCTACAGGTACACACGTACTCCTCATCTTCATCAAGGGCTTGTTTTTGAAACAATAAAATGTATTCCTTTTTTTTACCATCGTGTGGTTTCAGGCTTTGGCACCAATCTGGGTTTTGCGTTTAGATTTAAAGAAATTGAAGAATTAAGGAGACATTTTGTCACTACTCCCATTGACGTATGAAAACCCGAATCACATCCGATCTGTTCCAGGAAGTGTTGTGAGTTGCACCTCTGTGATGGGGCTACAGCCTGCATCTGCAATTCACAACAGCCACCCTGAAGCAATAAGAGCTAAGTGCTTTGCTCAAGGGTACATTTTTATATATTTTTTCAGGAATTTCTTGCTTTATGGATTGAGGCATTATACGAGGGGAGCTTTTGCTGAAATAGCATTCTAACCCATGCGGTAGCAGTACATGTATATATTTCTCTTTACACTTTTTTGTGATCCACCCCAGTACACCTTATCAATTTGAAAAAGGGTAAAAGGACTGTTTTGTTTAATGCACCCGATCCTTTTTCAATCTTGTTCTCATCAATTACCTCTTTTTCTAAAATGAGGCCAGAGAGAAACAATAAGGCGAGTAAATTGGTTTGAGAAAACTCCCATGTCAGCCAGGGGATTTCACCTGGCAGCCTTTCATTACGTGGCCTGCACTTACCACCAGGCTGTCAGTAAAAGTCTTAAAACCCTCTGTAACTGCTCTGATAGTAGCTATACAGACATTCGTCTGTTAAATAGTTGGACTGACAGGAAGAACGCTGATTTGATCAGTTTAAAATCTGACTGAAGCTCAGTTTGACACGGACGTTTGGCTGTAACCATACTGACATCTGGCTGTACCCGGTAAAACCACTGAAAGGGTAACAGCGGGACTGAACTCCGCAATCCATCTATTGACGCATCTGGTTCCAAGCAGTATGTATTTCTGGAAGACATTACTCTCCCTCCTAACCAACAAACCCCTCTTTATTTCAATTAAAATGTCATGGTCTTTTTTTTTATTTTTTTATTATCATTTCACTTTATTCCAAACGGCTCACAAAAAAGCGTCACGTGTGCTATTGTTTCCCTTGGCCTGCGTCCGTGGCAGGGCCCCATGGAAACCTTCCCTGAGAGCACATTCAATGGGAAATGGCCTGGAAATATCAGGGTGTTGTTTTTTAAATTTTTTATTGTGATGCTAAAAATAGCGTGGCTGGAAAAGAGAGGAGTCGGGGTTTTTCCCGGAGCGATGGCTGCCTGGTGTTTTGGCCCGGTAGATCCTCCTTCTATCATGGGTAGGAAAGGACTGGCAGTACAGTGGTCTATTAAACTGACAGCAGGAGGGGAGAAGCACTTTATTACTAACAGTAGTGCTTGGAGGGTTGGCGGCAAACACCTGTGTTGAAGTGGATCTGCCCTTGACCTGTTCCGTTTCTCTGTGTGTTTATAGATTGGCCAGCCCTTAGACACGGCGCTATTATACATTAGCTCTTTTCTGTCCTCCCATAAAATGTCTGATAAATCACACTTTCCAGCTATCAATCACCATGTTAGCTTGCTGTGTGTAGGAATGCATCGGTCCGTCCAGGTGGCTTTCTGTGTCCCCACCAGGGACCCTCAGGGACGGATTGGCAGCTTCTTTTACCTCGCCTCAGGGATTAGAACCGACAACCTTTCTTTTTACTCCCACCCAGTTGACCACCAGGCTATCTGTCTCCATCCTGTCGTTGGGTTCATCCCTTTCTGAGCTGACCGCCACAGGGTTGTTGGCCGGCCCTGGGCTACAGCCGTCCCCTGAATACTCCGTCTGCCCCCGCTGACGGCGCAGCGAGCCTGCCGGGGAAATTAGGGGCTCATTAGTCAGTGAGGAAGTCATTCTTCACTTAGCGGAACACGTCCGCTGAACTGTGCTGTGCTGCGCTGGCAGTTGTGTAGTTAATTGTGCCTCGTTGGTCTTGTAAATAACAGCGGTGTCGGCGTTCTTTCTTCGCTTTTTTCTTCTATTGAATCATTATCGAATGAATCAGTCATCAGTCCCCAGCTGGATGATAATGGGTTTTACTGACTAGAGCCATTTGGTTTCCTGGTTTGATGAATGTGTGTCAGGCAAGATGAGTTTGGCTGGCGGGTGTTTCTGGCTGCGTGTAGCTGCAGTAGTCAAGGCCTTGGTTTTTTGGTGGGTCTGTAAAGTCTGTTGTTCTGTCTGTGAGCTGTCAGTCTGCGTGTCTGGCTGGGGTGCCAGGTAGGTCCTTTGAACTGTCTTGCTGGCGGAGCATCGAGGCTCACAAGGGGGTTTGTTTGTCTCCAACACCTGATGGTGGCGGACGGCTGAGATCACCGTTCCCCCCCAGCAGTCTGCTGTCACCTGTCCAGTTGTTTGATTGGTGGCGATAAACAGGAGGAGGGAGGGACAGTAAAGAGGGCCAGGGTGGGTGTGTCCTGGGCTCTGTGTGACCATGTTTTGTGTGTTCCTCCACCGCCGGCCCTATGACAGACCTCAACCCTGCAGGTGAGTAGGCTCTGCCCCCAGGCTAGACTCCCCTGTAACAGCATGTAGACACACACACACACACAAACCGTTGAACTCACATGGCCTCATCGAAATACACTCTTTTGGTAGCCGTGCCCAGTCTCACACACATTCAGACTTTCACATAGACTAGATGTTCTGGCTCGGTAGTTGGTGTGTAGCTGTGAGTGGAGTGTGTGTTTTTGTCAGTCTACGGTCCTGTGTTCATGTCATGTGATACAGTAGATGTCCTGTGATCACTGTGTTTTTTTTTAGAGTACTACCTTCCCTGTGAACCACACACACACAGACATATCATCGCATCAATGACATCATTCCAGCTGCACAATTAAGGTGATCCCTTACGGTCGCCCTGCGGTCAGATCAACACAGCGGTCAGAGAGATGAGGGGAGTGTCAGACAAACCACACAGACTCTCTGACTGGTGCTGGGGGAGGGAGGCTGCTCTACTTCCACACTAGTTTTATTATTCACTGGCAAGGGACAATGATTGACAGCGCATTTAGCGGTTAATGCAACAGCAAAACATTTAGGGAAAGCAATCTACCCTAAAAGATATTCATTATACATGATATATCTTGTGTGGAGAATTTCTATCCCTAAATGCTTTTCTGTTGAGCAAATGCGCGCGTGTGTACACATCTACACACACAGTCATGTACGCACGCACACAAACACACACACACACACACACGTGGAGTATATAGAAGTAGCCCATTCACAGGAGTCCAGGAGAAACCCTCATAATTCCCATCTATCTGTGACCCCGCTGAGGTCAGGTGTGTAAAACTGTGGCCACAAGACAACAGTGACGGCTCAGATGAGACACACACACACACTGCCCCATACAGGTGAATGGGAGCGGCAGCCTGAAAGTACACAGAGGCTGTCTGGAGGAGGTGGGTCCCGGTTTACAGGCTGGGCGTCCCCCTGTTCCTAACAGCACACACACCTTTTGTCTTTGGAGGGTGCCGACTGGTTAACGGCGACTGGGAACCTGAGACACTTGTTTCCAGTCTCTCAGTCCTCTGACTGTCTCCTGCAGCTCTTTCCTTCAGCTTCAGTCAGTCACCCCCTCCTCCTCCATTTCCACCACACCCATCATTGACGGCCGGGAATTTGATTTCAGCTCCCCCTCCAGCAATTAGGCACCGTTGCCCATTGAAACCGTGCCAGGATGGTTTAACGCACGCAATGGACCAGCAGTGAGAGGGTCATCACCGTGACGCCGGTTCAGAACCCTTTCAAGCCAACGCCCTGAAACGCGTCTGTTACCGAAGATGCTTTTAACAAGACAAGCCCACCAAAGGACAAGATGTGTGATAGAGAAGAGAGGAAGGAGAAAGGAGAGTGATGGGAAGATATGCTGGTGCCCGACTAAGACGTTGCTCTATCATGGTAGTGGTGGCTGTTACACGAGCCAGGCCATGTAGTCCCGCAGTTCGCGGCAACGGTTACCTGGCCAGACATAACAGGAAGGGATTATACCCTCACTGGCTAGCAAGAGGCCTGCTCCGCTACTGGAAAATACCCCAAGCTTTCACTCTCTACACTTCTGACTTCTTTCTTTGTAAATTTTCTTCTCTTTCTCCCGTGAACCTTTGCCCTGATGTGAAGCCTCTCGTTTGTGTTTTCCCCCCCATCTGTCTTTCTGTCCATCTGTCTTTCTGTCCGTCTGTCTTTTTATTTATCTATTCTTGTGTCTTTCTATCCTGACTCTCTTAACCTGTTACTTATTCTTCCTTTAATTCTTCCTCTCGATTTATAATCAATATAACGGACCTTATTAGCATAGGAGACGTTGCCAGAGCAAATGGAGAAAAATAGAACGTGGAATAAATAGCTTAATACAATTAAATTAAATCTGCAAAATAGTTTGTAAATTTTAATTAACCTAGGGCTGCAATTAGCAACTATTTTGATAATCGATTACTCTGTCAATTACTACTCAAATGGAAAAGAATACAGAATTCAGATACATTAAATGTTTCTGTGTTTTTCTTATTGTTTTACAATGCCTACGGTAAAACACATTTAGACAAAAATAATTATATAATTTCCAAGACTGTTGGAAAAGCATTCCATGAAGCTCTTTGATTCCTATGACTGATACTCTTCAAGGTCCATGGAAATTGTAATGCATTTAAATGTCTCTATTGTGGAGAAATATAGAACTCACCAAATTGGACACTAATGTGTTAATTCACCAGTAACGTTGTGAATGCTTAGCTAGCCAGAGCAACTCAACTAAACAAACTCAACATGCTCAAGTAGATCACCGGTTTGTAGGTGGAAAAACTTGATGTTAATGTAAACCCAGCTTTACATTCAAGATAAAACGTAACCCCTTGACTACAAATGATAATGAATGATGAATTAGTATTATATTAACTTGCAGTGTGCAATGAGAGATCTGCTTTGCCAATTTCACAACAAACTGTCTATGTTGAATTCTTAAACGTTGATTAGTCCCATTAAAGTTTTTGTTGCGCTTCGTCTCTCGAGACTGAAACTGACATTCGTTGCCAACAATTTCTATTGTCGACGTTATTGATTTTTATCGATTAGTTGTTGTAGCCCTAAAGTAAACATGGCATGAAATGCATTTTCTCTTTAGTATTTTAGAAACTGTGAACAGTAGAGTACATATCTCTGCTTTCTTCCTCCTGCCGGGGGTCTGGCCAACTCTTGGTATGGTTATGGTTGGCCACCGGGACCTGCCCTCCTCCCAGGGCGCTTTTAGAAGTTCCCTCATCCAGAGATCCTCCAAAAACATCCCCAACTCAGCTATTTGAGAAGTCGCTGTTGAGTCTTGCTCACACATTGACTTCAGTGTAGTGAATAGGCCTGAAATGATCCGATTCATGTTAATAAGAGGAAAGGTCTGAAAACTATGTTTTGGGGGATTTTCTATCAGACCAAATGGACCTTTGGGGATTTTTGGAGCCAACACCTCTTCGAGGGAATTCGGGAGAATTCTATTACCCATTGTAGCACGGCCATGTATTTCACGTGCATACTTCCCGTCCAGGAACATTGACAGGCATTCATTCTGGTCTAATATTCCGGGAACTCCCATGCACACGTCCACCCACGAGACCGCTCAGCGACCCGTGCGCTGCCTGACTCCTGAATCCTCCGTCCCAGGTATCCCCAGGGTGGCCCAGTGTCAGTTCTCCCTGCCCCTGCGTCTGGTATGCTGCCCCTCCTCTCCCTCCAAGAGCGTCAGGTACAAGATCACCGTGGATACCAACAAACCGCCCGTCAACCTCGGTGAAGTGTTCCCAGGTAACGCGCCCCCCCCCGGGGTACAGTTAGAGGGGACGTCTCTGTGTGTGTGTGTGTGTGAATGTGGTCTGCCGGCTGTGTGAGAGTCCTGGGAAGCTGCTCTGGCTATCAACCATTATCAGGAGCTGGACATGGCGTCTCCTACCTCCCAGGACCCCCGGCGCAGATTACAGATGAAGACTCTGTGTGTCTGAGGAGGCAAGCACAGATAGACAACAATGTAAGAGTAGTTGGGATCTGGTTCACTTGTGCTCAGGTGTGTGTGTGTGTGTGTGTGTGAGAGAGGGAGAGAGTCTGAGCAGATAAAGAACAATATGATCTGTGCTCTGTTCACCTTGGCTGGCGTCCTGTAGAGAGATAAGCTACCCTATCTCTGTCTGTCATCCCATCACTGGAGACCACGTTATTATACTGGCCCCTGACAACACACACGTGTGTGTGTGTGTGTGCGTGTGTGTGGGGGAGCTCATTTGACATCAGTTACTGTTAGAGAGGACTTCAATGAGTCCCTAGTGTACACATGTCCATGGGAATCTAGGGTCTTAAGTGTGATGCAAGAATAATTGTAAGGAATTGGTCTTTTGTCATAATCACATAGACATCCATGTCTTTAACCTATGGACTGTGTGTTTGCTATCCCTTCTACTTCCTATCTATGGTAGACTTCCTGGAGAAGTCTGCGGACAAAGAGGGAAACGCTCTGGCCTTCCACTTCCTGTCTGGGGCCCGTGTCACTGTACTAGCCTCCAAGACCTCCCGTAAGTACACATAGACAGACAGGGAAACTCACAACTACACACTCCCTCCCCCGTGCATACACAAACATCCAGCATCCTGTCCACATGGCCAATATAAACTCCTCCAAATGCATTTGCTCTCCTCTCCTTCTCGTCCTTCAGAGCGCTACCGAATCCAGAGTGAGAGCTTTGAGGACATCTGGCTTGTGGCGAAGGAGCTGGTGCAGCGTTTTGACCATCACTTTGCCAAAACGGGAGTCAAAGACTTCCGAAACAGCTTTGCCGGTCCCATCCCCCTGTCTGAGTACTTTGAGACCGTGGACCACCACTTTGAGGTGTTTACTGACCCCACATACTCTGAAATACACACACAATTTTATGTACACACACACACACACACACACAGACACCACACTGAAATACGCACAGTGACATACTCCAGTGACCGACGTGCTCAAGTAGATCAGTGGAAAAACTTGATGTAAATGTTAACTCAGCTTTGTATTCAAACGTCTCCATTTAAAACGTAACTCAATGAATACAAATGATTATGAATGATGAATTTGGATTGTAGTAACTTGCCGTGTTGAGCACCGTTCCTCTTGTGCGTTTAGCTGCGTGTGAAAGGAGAGGAGTACCAGGATCTCTTGTCAGAGCGAGCGGTCCAGTTCAGAGCCATCCAACGGCGTCTCCTGACCCGTTTCAAAGACAAGACCCCTGCTCCCCTTCAAAACCTAGACACACTGATGGAGGGCACTTACCGCCAGGTCAGTCTTTCGCCCACACATGCACATACTAGGCTTGGACACTCGCGCATGCATATAGGAGAGGTGGAGAGGGTTAATGTTCAGAAGGGTTAACATGCAGACCACACTGTTACAGAAGAACATACTGCCAGGACCTTACTGTTGGCAATACACTCATACTGTGTACACATGCTCGTGCAGACATTCACAGTCTAGTCTGGTTTCAAGGCATTCCATTTGCATTTGGAGTCGAGCTGGCCATCTGACTGATGTAATCTGAGGTAGATTTATCAGAATAAATCAGGCAGAGATTTAGCAAAAATCAACTGTATCAATCAATCAATCAAGTTTATTTATATAGCACAATTCATACATGAAAGCAATTAAATGCGCTTTACAGGACATTAAAAGAGAAATACAATTTTAACAGTTTGATTAAAACCGACATGGATCAATTTAACATGTACAGATTCAAATAAAAAAGAAATAGAGATAAAAGTTTAAAGGAAAATGAAGAAGGATATTAAAAAAAGTAATGAAAATTAAAAAGTCTGGTATAGGGATTCCATGTGGCTTTTAATAGTATCTATTAAAGCTATAGTACACATTGTGAGGTAAAGCCCTCAGTCACAGGCACGTGAAAACAGTGAGTGTTTTTAAACCGGACTGGAAAATGGAAAGGTTTGGGGCATGTCTAAGATGAGAAAAATTAAGAAAGAAAATGCACATGTACATGAAGAAAAAGAAATTGCATCTACTTCTGTATTTTTTTGTGAGCGTTTTAGCGACTAATAACATAATTATTACTAACTCTGTAGACTGGGATGTGTGAGCATACAGTATGTTGCTGTTTTTCCCTCCGTGTGTGTGTGTTTGCCTGGTTTTGAAGTGCCCATTACGAGTGTGTGATGAAGTGGGTCAGCTGATGAGCTAAAACCCTTTGTAAATCATTCTTTTCTTCTGTGTGAGTTTATGTAAACGGTGTAGACTGTCTGAAGTCGAAAAGTGATGGTCCCTTACCGTTACCCGTTTACAGAAGTGGCTCGTTTGATGCGGGGTTTGGTAGGGTATAATGCTATTCATTAGCCATTTCAGGAGTGGGTGACCTCATGTCATGGTTAGACTTATGATGTGTCAGTACCTAGCCAGTCCACCTACCTTGAGTAGAAGCATGCATGTTGCAAGAAGTCATTTATTCATACCGTCCAAATGCAGTTTAAAACCACTACAGGTATTAAGGACTATTAGCAAGTACACGGCACGTTTTCCACAATTAAAATGTAGAAACATGCTTTTCAATCCATCTGTTCGCTGTGGCAGTACCAGTGCGTGTTGTACCAGTGTCTCTATTTAATGCTAATGCTAACATGACTGGCTCTCCTTGCTGGGGGACTGTAGTCGGACTAATGTGCTCATTTGCCAGTCCGTCCATCACTTCCTGCTGCTGTTTCCCGTTGGCGTTAGCCGTGGATTCGGGAAGTTTCTGACACTCTATACATGCTGTAATGTATACAGCAAGCCCATAATGGACGCTATCGATGGGCTACTGGGAAGAGGGATGCAGGACACGCATCAAATTAATTATTCATGTGTCTGGGTGGATATGACTTATATCTGAAGGTCTCCGTCTTATGGCTCTAGTGCTAGCTCAGCTGTTTATTTGGGGAATATTACATTGTTCTTTAGATGACTCGCAGTATCCAGAGTGACCTGCAGTGGCTAGTGGGGCTAGGTGTTATGTTCAAGGGCACAATGACAGATGTTTCTCCCTGGGTTTAGGATTAGTATCCACCTTCAGGTTCATTGGCCCAACACAATTAAGGCTATCTGCTGCTACTCATGGTTTTTCCTAGTCACAAGTCTTTTGAAATTCTACATGTATTTGTAAATGACTAGATTTTCCTTTTGATAAACTTGGCTTGGGCTTATTCAGGAAATTAAGTTAAAGCAAAAATAGTCTCCAGTGAAATTACCCCATTTCCCCAAAAGATTGGACGCTGTATAAAATGTAAAGAAAGCCAGAATGCAATGATGTGCATGTCCCAGAGGTTCTGGGTTCTGGTCTGGGGAACACTTAGAACCTTGTCTGTGACCTCAGCACATTGCTGCATCCCCAAATGCAAGTTAAAAACTCTACCATGTAAAGAACCCTTTATAAACAAGATCCAGAAATGCTGCCACCTTCTCTGGGTCTGAGCTCATTGAAGACGGACTGAGGCGAAATGGAAAACTGTCCTGTTGCCTAATGATTAAAAATGTTAACATATGATTCAAAATTCAACATATGCTGCCATCCCCATCTTTTCTGGGAAGGCCTTGCTTATTTCTGAAAGACAATGCCAATCCATATTATGCACGTATCACAGCAGCATGGCTCCATAGTGAAAGAGTCTGGCTGCTAAACTGTCCTTCCTGCAGTGTAGATCGGTCATCCATTGAAAACATTTGGTGCCTTATGAAAATGACAAATACAACAAAGGAGACCCCAAGCAGTTGAGCAGCTGAAATCCTATATCAAGCAAGAACAGGAAAACTTTCTAAACTCCTCAGTTCCCAAACGTTTACAGAGTTTTGTTAAAAGACGAGGTGAAGCCACACATTGGTGAACAAGCCCCTGTCCCAACTTTTTGGAACGGTGTTGCTGGCGTCACATTCAAAATGGGCATGTCTTTTTTCACGAACCACATCATTTCTCAGTTTCAACATTTGAGATGTTGTCTTTGTACTATTTTTAATTAAACATAGGGATAAATGATTTGCACATCATTGCATTCAGTTTTATTTTGCTTTTGATGCAGTATCCCAACTTTTGGGAAACAGGTTTGTACATTTGACTAATACTATTGATGTCTAAAATGTGGCTTTTTTACCCAGACACTATTAAGTGATAAAGGAGGTACTTTGGATGAATTATGTGCAGCACAGAAATGTCAGGTAAATATTCTACATATATCTGTGGTCCATCTGGGCTGTTGGTTAGGGGACTTCCCTTTGTGTGACTTCTTGTAAGCATTTGGCTGTGTTGTCATGGAGGGAACAGAGAGATGCTGTGATTTTTCTGGTTTGGCGTACGTTCATATACAGGGGGATACAATTTCCTTTTGTTCATTCTTCCTTCATCTCTTCCTCCTATATTTTATTCATGAAGCCCAGATGCACCGGGCCTACAATGTGTATGTGAGCAGGCCAGAGGTGTCTGTTTCCTCCACTTCACATTTTCAGTTCTCACTACTTAAAAAGCCATTACTCATCCTGGCCCATGGTTTATAGTCCAGCCTGGCTCCCTTTAACTCTCAGTTTGATTAATTTGTGGCAGCTATGGAGAGGTTAGCCAGAGGGTTAGCTTCGCCTAGCTTTAGCATTCCCGTTTTTCTAGCATTGCCATTGACCCCTGAGCAGAAAACACTCTGCTGTCACTCAAGACCCGGGAGAGACGTTGCTCGATGGGGGATATGGAGTGGAAGGAAGGTGGGCTGAGTGTGGGGGGAATCCCAGCGATATGTTTCTATAAATATTTTTCCAGTGTTTATCTCAGGTAAAATGGCCTCCGTGTTAGTGTTGGCATTAGTGTACTAAGCAAGCAGGCCGCTGCATTAGCTGTCTGCTAGCAGGGTTTAAGTTGAGCGGAGGCTCCCTGTAATTAGCAGTTCAAACGCAGGAGGCGGGCCGCTCCACTTTTGACTGACAAGCAGCTCCGGGGCCTCTCGTTCCAGTAATGGAGGCTTCTCGCCGACAGCGGCTGATTTATCTGGCCCCAAATGGAGCGCTAAACATGGCTAAACACAGATCCCACTGTGTACGTATCCCTCACGATAAACGGTTGTGGATCTCTCAAAAACGCTGGATTTATGCGTGTGTGTGTGTGTCCACTGATATGTGTAAATGTGTGTTTCCGCTCTAAAATAACCTGGGGTCAGAAAGAGAGAAAAAACTGAGGAACTCCCTCAAGTCTCCTGGCCTTTCATCTGCTACAAAAACACAGGCAGCACCTAAGAGACGGCCTTTCAAACAGGCCTCCACACACAGGATGAATGTCCATACAGCCGACCTCTCATGCACATTAAGAGGTCACTGGCCCCCCCCCCTCAATGAATGTCTATCATATCAGTGAATGACTGTCTTTCATATAGGTGACTGACAAAGAGACGTGTGTGTATAAGAGTGACACTGATATAAAAGAGTGTGTGTTCGACACGGTCAAGCCTCTGGGACAGCCTGTCTTTACAATGTAATGTGGAAATAGCCTGTTGTAGGGAGATGAGTTTCCCTTGGATGAGCTTACAAGGGAGTTTCAGGGACTAGTGGTATTGAAGTGAAGCAATGATGAGTTACAGGTCCTAGTTACAGGTATGTTATTCCAGTACACAGACTACAGCGCAAACATGGCTGTAATTTCATAATTAAGACTAATTTAATAATAGAGAATGGGAGATACACAGCAGAGTACACCATGTCATTTTTATTATAATTTCAGCCCGCTGTCAATTATGTCTCAAAATGAACACTGAAATTCAAACGGCGTAATCATCTTAATATGAATATTATCTACACTGGCAATATCAAACAAATAAAGTCATTTGTTTTTCAGTAGTAATATTATTATTAAATTAACTACAACATACACGTGCTGGCAGCTTTGCCAAAGGACAGTCAGGTAAGAAACAAAGATTTGTTTCAGTTCAAACAGACAGATACACAATTTGAATGGATTTAGTCTTTACTGTCAGGCTTGCAGCTTCCTTCTCTCATTATTGCCTGTTTTAAATAGTGATTGTTATTAAACTAAAATGTACAATAGCTCAAGGCTTACAGTAAAGACCAATCCATTCAAATTGTAGATTTGTCTTTGTTTGTTACCTGATCGTCCTTTGGCAGAGCTGCCAGCAACATTTCTCCTGAAGAACTTTCTTATATCAACTGGAAAAGGTACAATTTCTGGGGAAATTGTGCGTGCAGACGCACCAGCTGTATCTGGTGTCCAGCTTATGTACTGGCAGTAGGTTAACAGAGCCATCTCCTGCATAAAAGACAGAATAGCTGACAAAAATGTAGCAAAATAACTTCTGCCTTACCTTTGACTAAATCCCATGGTCGAAGTAAGTGCCATTTCATTGTCACTGCATAAACAGTACTTTAGATGGCTAGCTGTACTTGCAAACGTCAGATCCAGCTGCTATTTGCATGTCCTCATTCTGGAAAGTTTGAGTCGCCAGGTAACCATCTTTCAGTGTGGCTAGCTACCCATCATTCAGTGTGGATATGTTTTTGTCACTAAAATGTGAGTATTTCCTAAACCTTGCAAAGAAACTTTCCACAAAACTATAGCAATGAAATCGGAAAACAAGGCACACATTTTGTTACCTATCATGTCTCTATAGTGCAAGAACTGTAGGAGCAGTTAGGATGGCTATAATAAATAGATTCACTTTAATATATATATGTGTGATAATAGTAGTGTGGCTTGCGGAGGCAACCACACTAATAACTACAGTAGCTATGTTGAGGAATTGAGGGATATACAATTTAATTATGATCATCACTAATGTTATGGTTTCACGAAGATGAACTGTTTATCTATGGCTACTCTGATGTAATGGTTTTGTTTGAGATGTCAATAACTTAATTTCTGTGTCTGGTAGCCTAGGCTTTCAATACCAGTGGAGTTTCTTTACCTATGGTAGGTTAGACCCAAAGTTAGCAAACATCAGTCACCAAGCAAATAACGTTAACATGATACCTGGCTTACTGACTAAGCAAAGAGTAATTATTGTAAGTAATTAATAACTAACAATAAAAAACTCCTCCTCAAAAACAACCACAGAAAGTCTGTCACTATGCATATGTACTGTGTTTATTAGCATTAGCATGAGCAGTAGCCTCCCCGAGGTCCTAGAGCCGGCCAATCGATATATTTAGTGAATTGTCACAAGCGATTGCACTGTTCGCCAAAAGATTACAGAGAAAATAACTATAGATTTAAATGAATGATGTACATTTCTTTTTTGGTGGATAGGGGCTAAAAATTATAATTGTAGGCCCTGCGAAGTCCCTGGGGAGATCATTATTTTTGGTCATCATGAAAATGTATGACAAGGGGCAAATCAGATAACTGCATACTGTATCAAGGATCTTTTGTATCAGGGATCCCATGTTTGTGAATGCACTCCCTACAATTTCTGGGCGTGCTCCTGATAAGACAGTGGGTGGTGTCCAGTGGGATCTCCTCCCAGACCTGGATCAGGGCATTAGTGAGCTCATGGAAAGTCTATGGTGCTACTTGGCGGCGTCCGATGCACCAATCTTAGAGGTTCTTAATTTAATTTAGG
>JACXGK010011604.1:0-15735 GCA_016801125.1 Novumbra hubbsi
ACGTAGAGCAGCGGTTGGCCACCACGGTGACAGTTTTGGGTTTGCAGTGAATGAAAGAACTCAATTTCAGCATGGTGATAGCGGAAAATAGTTGCAGAACGTAGTATGTACAATGCCAGGTAAGATTCAGCCAATATTCAAAGCCAGTGTTGAAAGAGAGGTCCAAAGCAAAATCTGAAGTGGTTTCAGAGTCCTGAGTACTTTCTACCCCATCTACACTCGGAAGAGTATGGCTAGCTTCACTCTCAGCCTGCACAAATTCTGATACAAGCAGATTTACGCTGTGTTCAGTTGGCCGGTTAGCTCAGTTGGTTAGAGCGTCGTGCTAATAACGCGAAGGTCGCGGGTTCGATACCCGTACTGGCCAGTGTTATTTTTATTTTATTTGACTGTGAATGTTTATTTATCAAAACGAAAATGTTCGATACACGTACTGGCCAGCTGCTTTTACTTTTAACTCAGTTATGCTTTTGTAATGTATAGCTTTAGCGTACATTACGATATTGTCATGTTCACAAGAGTTCTCAAGACGTAAAGATCCAATCTTGCTGATGTACGAAATGCTCTTTAAAACAGTTTGTGCGACCGTGCAAATTGTACGACCACTTTATCTTTGGCCTAACATCGTCTACATCAACTTCCTAAAAACAACAATCCGAAAACGTGAACGTACGGTTCTATGGTGTAATGGTTAGCACTCAGGACTCTGAATCCTGCGATCCGAGTTCAAATCTCGGTAGGACCTGTAGATTTATTATTATAGAAAATATATATATATAAAATACAAAATTGCACACAAAAAATACTCAATGACATCTGGTTTAACACGTTTTTATTGGGAAATACATAAGAAATATTTCACTGCCTTTTCCTCTGCTGCTTCAGCATGGAATCAACACCCATCAGCGGCCTTTCCTTTTTACTGAAGGGGAGGACATCGAACAAAAACATGAATAACCTTCCTCCAAGACCTCCTGATGTCAATTTAACTTCAACTGTTTTCATGATTAGAATGATTTGTGTGTGTTTATACTGGATAAAAAATCTCAATAATTGAGTTGAATAATTTGTGTATTGACACCATAAAACAAAACCGGAGTCACTTACGTCTGTACGTTCTGGTTTAATATGACCACCTCCTCCTCTTCACTGTCGCTGTCTGAGATAAAGACCACATCGACTAGGAAACAAACAATTATTTCAGAATAACATGCTTCGGTGTCCATTAATGGGAGAGAAGAGAAACCAGTCTTTATGCTCTCAAGCCAACAGAGAAAACATACTGGACGCAGTGGTTTAACCTACTGCGTCCAGTGGTTTAACCTACTGCGTCCAGTGGTTTAACCTACTGCGTCCAGTGGTTTAACCTACTGCGTCCAGTGGTTTAACCTACTGCGTCCAGTGGTTTAGCCACAGGTCAGTTTCTCTGGAGCAATTCTGCCAATTGCTGAAAACATTTGATTTCTTAACATGGTTCTGGATCTTTCTGCACAGTTTCGTGGTTTCGATGGCACAGACCAGGCTAGTGAATCTCAACAATTATTTACAGTTACCTCTCGGCTTCTCCTCCGCTACACATGTCACTTCCTCCTCAGCTCTGTATTGATCTTCTTCCTCTTCCTCCTCCAGACCCCAAGAGTTCTGTAGCCCTTCACCCACCTGTCCTGTACCAGGGCCAGGAATGACTGGAGAGGGAACACTGTCACATGGAAGGTTAAGGACAACAAATGGCCAAATTTAAGATAACAGGGGAGACACACCTACTGACGTCAAATCAAACCACTAAGCAACGCGTGTCAATAAAAATCCCCAAATGCCTCATATTTTAAGGAAATATTAAACTTCTCTAAAAGGATACGTTTGGGATGGGGCCATTGCTCTCAGGACGATCTCATTGGCTTTCTCCTCGACATCAGTCATCTCCACCGGTGATACGTGGGTTTTCAGTGCAGTTATTCGCTCCTGGGGCATTGATTCTGCAAAGCCACACTTACCACCAGCTTTTCTGGAATGGCATTTTAAAAAGACAAAACTTAATTGCAACTTGTTTGTGGAAGTTTGTTTGGTTACCCCAGTCCTTGGGTCCCCACATACGATACAAATTTTCATATGAAATCTAGGGGATTGAACTTATTGCAGGCTTTTTGAACAGTTGACCTTTAAGCACATGAAAGAGAATTACTTTTTCCAAAACCCCATTTCCTGACTAAAGCATTGCATTTGTTTGACAGAATAACCAAAACCAGGAATGGATTCTGTAAAACACTGACCTGGAAGACTAGACTCACCTGACTTTCTTGTCGTTCTCCAGGGCTTTGTTAATAAGGTCTGTGATCTCGGACACTTTGACACTGGCAATCTTACTGCACCTGAGGACCTTTACGCACATTCACACCAACACTTTAAAAATACAATTCAAAGTGACAGGATCTTCCTAAGCAGCTGGCCACCATTAATTGGCATCCACACCAACTCAAAGCCATGGTTTGGTTATGTAGACAAGGCATTACCACGTCACCTTGGATATGGACAAGTGTTCTCACCCCAGGTCAGCTAGTACAGGGACCAGGAACTAGAGTTGCATTAGTTCCCTGCCTACATGCTTGATCGGAACGGGGAGACTACCGGACAGGACGGAGTAGGGCCCTTGTTGCTATAACATTTTGAAAAAGCCCCTCGAATCACATAGCGCAGTAACGATGGAAACCAAAAGTCTATCACAATACCGTCGTGGCCGCAAACCTACTGTCATTGCTGAATTTGAGATTGGGCAACCTGACCCCGCGACCCCCCACCTGGTCCTTGAGCAGCATGATTCCTCCACTGGACTGGATAGAGCAGATCTCTCTGTGTTTGTTCATGGCGATCATTAAAAGGCCATCCATCACACGCTCCTCACGGTCACATGGATCTACCAATAGGTAGGTCCTTTGGGATGAGAGGAGGAGGTGGACGGATCAGGAGAACAGAGAGGAAGGAGAAGGAGCAGAGGAGGTAAATGTCAATCAACTGATTGATCAAAAAGAACCGTCAACCATCATTGGACCCAGACTATTATTGTTGTAGTGAACAGCACTATTTAAAAAGAATACTGAGAGGTTTAACCTGCATGTTAGTCACAGCAGCACTTTATCCTGGTCCTCAGGACCAAAATGAGTAAGACATTTTATTTTCGCCCCAGGCACTACACAGCCAATTCATATAAAAACTCGTCAACAGACTTTAAGTTAAACCGGAGGCAGAAAATAAGATGTGTACGGCCTTTGGTCCCTAGGACCAGGATTGGGAAACAGCGTTGCAACAATTGGACTTACCCTTGTTGAAAGAAGGAGAAACTGACACTGATAGGCATGTGATAGATGCTGAGGGGAATCGGGTCCCTCTCCTCCGTGCTATACTGTGGAGTAGAGGAACAAAAAGTTAAGCCGTTAAATCATGTTAAAATCCCATTAAAACACATTACCCTAAACCTCGTGGGTGTTTAACGGTTGCTCATTACATCATGCAACAGAAGACAAAAAAGGCCCGGCCCCCTCTCCACATACTCACCACGGTGACGTCCTCTCCCTGGATACCGACATCTGGACGGCGGAAGTGACAGAGGGCAGCTATGGCAGCGATGCTGGCCGCGTCCATCAGATTACCATCGTGGTTCAACAGGTGGACATCGACCCTGATTTGCCACACCTGGACGTAGATATAGACATTATAGATATGCATCACACATGCACAAACACACAGGGAGGTACATATACAATATAAATATGAAAGATGTCTGGATGGACACAGGTAAAGATATTGACATGAAAGACCTGTACTATGCCTGGATAGGCACAGGTAGATATAGAAATACAATATAGACCTGTATTAAACTTGGAAAGACACACACACAGTGTTGTAATACATCTGCCTGAATGTGCTCCACAGATAGATACAAATATTTACCTTTTAAGATTAAGTTGAAAAAAAAAATCCTGGGTGGCTTACATTGTTGCAGAGAGAGAGTCACAAAAATGTTTTTTTTTTGTGTATTGTGTGCGTTTCTTACCTTCTCTCCAGACACCACACACAGAGACTCCGTGTCTATACATTTAGAGTTCCTTAGGCATCTCTCCAACTGTCTGTTTAGCTTGACCATGAGCTCTGACTGCCTAAAAATTCCAAAGGGAGAGAGACAGAAAATTTAAGAAAGGGAGACAACAACAAAACCACATATACAAATAAGGGCTGGGGGAGTTAACCCTTTAATCTTTGGAATTAATTTGAAACCTTTTAACGCATTACAATAATTTAACGCAGTTAAAAAAGCACCTTTTTTGCCTGAATCACAAACACTATAGCCTTGGTTTTAACCACTTACTGTTGTGACAGCTATTGTGGGTTAGTGATGGGAAGTTCAGATCTACTGACTAGGATCTTTGAATTTTGTTCAGCAAAATTAAATAATATTTCTTCAAGTCCAATAGTTCTTCGTTCATTCTTCTGGGGGGCTGGATGTCCGATATTTAATGCTAATGCTGAAAAGGTGAATATTATATTCCGAATGTAGAACTCTTAAAGCGTCTATTAAATCT
Source organism: Novumbra hubbsi (assembly GCA_016801125.1). Lineage (NCBI taxonomy): Eukaryota > Metazoa > Chordata > Actinopteri > Esociformes > Umbridae > Novumbra > Novumbra hubbsi. Next base: position 4,575 of record JACXGK010011604.1, read on the forward strand.
ATAAATTGCAGTAGGCTGGCTACAGAAAAGACAAAAAGTTTTACTGGGTCTTCTGTAAAGTTGTTCTTGATTTTTGTCACAATACAGTTGCATACCATAGCTCTATGGAATTGAGCTCAAATTACTTAAACGTAAGAAAATAAAAAAGTAACTGAAATATTTTTTGACCCAGAAATTAAAAGCAAAGTTAACAACATAAATATTTTATCATTTGCCAGAACTGTGTGTAGGTTTATATAGCCAGAACCGTGTGTAGGTTTATATAGCCAGAACCGTGTGTAGGTTTATAAAGCCAGAACTGTGTGTAGGTTCATATAGCCAGAACCGTGTGTAGGTTCATATAGCCAGAACTGTGTGTAGGTTTATATAGCCAGAACCGTGTGTAGGTTTATATAGCCAGAACTGTGTGTAGTTTGTAAATTCCAAATATGCTTTGAACAGACTTAATCAAAGATCATTTTGAGCCCTTGCAGCCTCTTGCACTCACATCACTTACAAGGTACGTCAATTAAGTCTTTGAGGGTTCAGGTCCTAGGGTTTAGGGGGGATTAGGCCCTCCAAACTTTGTTGTTTATAATGTTGCTGCATATAATTGATGGGAATTACTACTCTGTACTTTTGTTTACAGTTGACAAGAAGTCATAATATGTTCTATTTAAAATATACTTAATTGTGTTTATAGCTTTATTTTAGTGATTCTCCACACAAGCTTCATAAAGATTATGCAATGTCTGGGACCTGTTGAGCCTTGATTAAATAGTTTGGCAACACTACAAATATATGGAATCACATGTGTCGTTTTCACTCGGAGCTGGAATTAGCATCAACCCCGGAATACGCAACGAATCAGCCTATTATACAACAATTGAAGCCATCTACTTACTGTACCTCAGATGTCCAAAAGGACAAAGAAGATCTCCCCCCAATTATAGCAGTATTGTAAGGATCTCATACTCGGCCATGGAAAACAAAGGCCCTGGTCCTCCATACCCTGGTGCCAACATACATAATCCCTTCTCTGAGTACACAAACACTGCTACACCTGTGCTGTACAGTGACACAGAATCCAGAGTAACGGAGTCGATGCGTTTTCCAGCCGAGTCGACATCCACTCACTCCACACAGACTCATGTGTAACAGTAACTGCTTCACAAACGAGCCTTTTACAAAAGTGACACAGGTTTTTGCTAAATGTTATTTCAGAATTAATAATACAATTTAGATTTTCTACATAAACAGTACTATGTTATACTAACTTGTTTTACAAATCGTTTCATTTGCATAAAAGGCAGTCTTTTAAGTTATATTATAGTGTTATAGACCGTGTTTTAGACCATGCATTTTCCTGTAATAAAGCTGCTACAGAAATGTATATTTACAATATCAAGACTTTATTTTGTGTTTACGCCCAAAAAAACCCTCCTGAATAACTGGTAAAATAGGTTGACATGAAATTTGACATGTTCTTGTGTTTGAAAACAGATGATTAATTTAAAGGATGATAGAGAGAGTTTCAAGTATTTCTATTTTTTTATAAAATAATTGGAGGACAAGATGCATTGTGATGCATCAAGAATCATCTTCTAATCGAATTGTTACCCTCTGCATCGTAATCTAATCGTAAGGCAGGTGAAAATTCACACCTCTAAAAACCAGTACATTTAATGCCGACTGTCGATTTAATTTAACTTTTAAGGAATTAGCGCTGATATTTTAAAAGGATTCTTACCTGCCCGTCTCAAACGCAGGTGAGGCCATTGGTGACAGTTCAATATTGAAAAACATGATTCCATCATTCGGTCGGTTCTCTTTTGGGCTGATGAGTTCACAGGACACCTGGGCCATGACCCTGGAAGTTAGAGAACAAAAACTAACCCTTACACCCTAAACCGTACTAACCCACACAGGTCCTTCAGTACAATCTCTCTAATTGACATCATAATTATCATAAAAAGTGCCAAGACCGAAGTTGAATTACAACCTAAACCTCTACAGTACTTTTTGACGTTAGTGTAAAAGGGCTAGTTGACCCAAATTACAAAACGGTGCCCTCATACTGTAAACATTCTATGGACAAGGTTTAACAGGAAACCAAATTAACTGTTTTGTTAGGAGTGGCCAATTAGGACATAAGACACACAAGGTTATTTAGCAGATACCACACGGCTAGGAGTTATTCGGATGGTGGTAAAGTGGTAACTGGTATCCATACATTACTATACAACTCTCTTTAAATTGGATTTACCTCGTCTTCCCCAGGTCAACGAAGCAGCACCCATAATCTGTTCCAAAGGAGATCTTGATGTTTCTGTAATCATAAGTCTGTCTTCCATCCAAGCGCTAGAGAAGGGAACGATTTGTAGTTACGTAAAGTTTACCAGTTATTAGCAATGTCTAAAGGGTAATTGAATTAGGTGAATTTAGACAACAGTTAATTAACTACATACTAGAATGTTTTGAGCAACCTTTTTAGCTAGCCGAAGACGATTCACCTTACATCCACATACATTATTTGATGAGTTAATTCGGCTACGGCTAATGTAGCTCAGTCGAGCAAGCAAACCATTTTCGGCACTCACCCTTTTCTCTTCAATAGCTTTGAGTATAAATTCTCTCTCGCAGTTTGATAACGGTGTATCTTTCATATTGTCTGTCTATTAACCGTATTTTGATACACCGGTGTGTCTTTGCTAACATGTGGTCGCGTTTGTACCATCAACATTCATGAACTCCAACCCGGAAGAGCACTATAGAAGCAATCGCAATATAAATATATTGTTATGGATTCTAGTCTGGATTGTTGCAACAACCTACAGTGAATTTGTACAGAAAAAAATATAAAATCAAAATAATACTTAATTTGGAATGTGTATATTAGAAATGGACCAACGTTCTCATTAATTACTTTTTGTAGAGTCATTTCCCAAAATAACACCCACGATGTAATTACTTAATACCATTTGAATGACATTAGCCAATTACTACAAAAATAAATAAACTACGACGGATTTAATGTTGTGTTTGTTTACAACGGGTTTCCCAGCGGGTCGCTGTTTTGCGCGCATGCGTATTCGTTCACCGCGGCCAGTGGTTGCCTGTCATTCGAGGGTCTCTACAATCATTCCAGTCAGCTTCGTCGGGCCCTTGGTACCAGGTTTTTTCCCCTCGAAGTGGGTCGAACGCAGTGAAAAGAAGGTCGAGTGAGGATATAGCGCTGAAAACCTTACATAACTTTCCATATTCTGAAGGTTTAACAAGGTTCGTCTGCTTAGCTGTGTAACTACTGTAGCGAGATAACTACCGTACCGGACCGTTAGCTGCAACACAGGACCAAAGATCTGACCGTGCGTGTACCTCTACAATCGCTACACATTATGCTAGCTTAGCTTCATTAGCTTCAGCTATATTGTCACCGTTAACGTTAGGCTCTGAATGGAAATTGTTTTATATTTTGCACCCTATGCTGTTTGAATAAAAGTAACACGCAATGTTTTTTACATGGCTGACATTTTTATTGCATTTTATAACCATATATGTATCTACTGCTAACGAATGCTAACCCTAATTGGCGCCACACTCACGGGACTGGAGTGAATGAGATAACGTACAGTACTGTGCTGTGTAATAAGCCAAGCCCATGACACCTCTCTTAGGAACGGTTGCGAAAACCGTTAGCGCACTTGGCTGACGTCAACCACCAAGTTGACTTGATTCGTTTCTTTGCTTGCCTGTTAGTTAATGCCAAATTGCCAGGACTTAATGTATTTCAAATCGACAAAAATCTATAAAATGTGTGGTGGAAATCATGCAAGCTACTGCAGGTTACTGATGTGTATACTTGATAATGCGCTTAACCTGACAGAATGTTCTAGTATTGAAGACGACTACAGTCGGAAGACGTTAAAGCGCTTCTGGTCGACAGCTGGTTGTATTACAGTGCTTTTCCTCAGGGGCATCCATTGCTTAGAGAATATTGTAGTTGGAGCCGTGGGGCAGTAGCTCCATGCTTTGTTCACGACCCCCACTGGTTTGATAAGGAGAAGGAAATTTTATATATACACGTGTCCTGTACGGCGTGTTGCATGCAACCCTTGGTATTAATTTTGATTCACACACGTGGCCAGTTGAACAATGTATGCAATTGTTTCTTGTTTCAAGGAATTGTGTCCTTAAAATAAATATCTGACCAATAGTCCGATATTTATTTTTCGACATCCTTATTTGCGCATCGTTACGTAGCTGGAGACGAATCATAAGCCTACAAAGTGGGGTACTGACTCGTCAGAAAACCCGTTTCAATGTGTATAATTTTGTATAATCCGTGTGCATTTTAGTGGGAGACATTACTTGGTTCCCAAAGAGGCTAGCATTTACTAATCTATGTCGCTTTAAATGTCTGCGAAAGAACATAAAGATAAACTTTATTTTCATTTTGCTTTAAATATATTATTCACAAACACAGTGTGACAATTTAAATACATACATGTTAGTACTGTAGTCTAACCAAGCCATGTTACATGTTGTACTGTCTGGACCCATTTCAACAATAGGTTATGTAAGTTAAATAGAAGCAGTAAAAAATGTATAATATAACCAGATAAGACCTTCCTTCCGAGGAAACCAGTAATGAAGTTTGATGATGCACGTCATCAAAACGTCATGTAGTGTGTCCGTTTTATTTGGAATAAATCTTTTTATGTCAAAAGCCAGAGCCAGCCATGTAGAAGTTGGCTCTTGCAAAAGCTGTCCATTTCCCTGGATGCGGCCAAAAGGCATTACGGTTAATAAATACCGATCGGTCCATTAATGCGGAAGTGACTTAGGGAACCTAATTTGTCTTCATCAAGTCTGAGTGGGATGAAGGATATCATTTTCATAAAGACATGGTGATGAGGCCAAAAGAGTGTTAACCATGTTCCTGACATCCCTTCCTTTGTCCCACTACTACTCCTCCTCTTTTACCCGTTCCATTCTTCCCTCTCTTCCCACTTCCCTCCACCTTCCCCCCTTCCCTCTGTGCCCATTTATAACACCCCTCCCAGATGACGTTGCGGTGGGGCTGGGTATGCGTGCTGCACCTCTCTCTGCTGGTCCTGTCCGCGTCCCAGGCTCACGATGAGGCCGTGGACGACCTGGGGGTCGAGGAAGTCATGGTGGAGGACATCTTGGAGGACGGTGTCGGGGATGACTCAATGGAGATGGAGGGAGGAGTCGAGGGAGAGGTGGACAGGGAGGCGGAGAAAGGGGCTGGGCAAGCTGATGCTAACATCTCCTTTCAGGTCAGTCACATGCAGTCAGAGGTCAAAGGTGAAGGGGGGTGGCTAGTAAGAAGAAAGAGAGGTTGACTGGTCCGGGTGACAGGTGAGCCTATTGTCATTTTGACTTGGGTTACTGTACAGATCCATAAATAGTTTTAGGATACCCATCAGAAAGACTATGGGCCACGTTGCATTATACCAAACTGTATTATATGACGTGGCGGGTCAAATCAAAGGTCTCCGTGGGTCAAGTTTGGCCCGCAGGCCCTAGTTTGGGCACCCCTGGTCTAAATATATAATGAGATCAGCTTTCGCCTCTCTCCCGCTGACCAAAACCCAGGTGACCTACAAGACTCCGGTCCCCATCGGAGAGGTCTACTTCTCAGAGACCTTTGACGACGGCTCGCTGGACAGGTGGAAGGTGTCTCAAACCATGAAGGAGGACACCGATGATGACATTGCTAAATATGACGGTCAGATGTTTTTCTTCCGTTTTTTTGCACCATCTTTTGCAAGCCCTAGCATCTCGACAATTTAGACGCTGGATACCTTCATCATCAAATTCTGAAATGTGTCTTTAACCCGAATGCCTCCACAGGGAAGTGGTCTGTAGAGCAGCTGAAGGAGAACAAGGTCCCAGGAGACATGGGCCTTGTTCTGAAGTCCCGGGCCAAACATCATGCAATCGCCTCTCTTCTGGATAAACCATTTGTCTTCCGGGATGACCCCCTTGTCGTACAGTGAGTTTAACGTTAACACCCTAGCCTCCCTCGCTCCAGGTGTGCCCCAGCTTTCGGCCCACCTTTACCCCGGGGCACTTTGCTGCCTTAGCACTCAGATCCCCATTCTAATGACACTACAGGCCCCGGTTATTTACAACGCACAGCGCCCTGTCGGGAACACGGAAATGGAATTAACGCGGCATCTTCATTGGGGATGTGTGTTCTGCTCACTCTGGGTCTGTGGTCAGCCACACGTCAACTTCCTGTTTCTCTTCACACACTATTGACCCACTTCACCCAACCCTACGTACCCACATCAGAGTTTCCATCCACAGTTTTCCCTTTGCCAGTCTGTATATGCACCAGAGGAATCCTCAGCGCCGGTGGAGGATCTGGTTGTTGTTTTAACCCGAGCTCTTTGGTTGCCGCGTCAGGTACGAGGTGAATTTCCAGGACGGCATTGACTGTGGTGGGGCCTACATCAAGCTGCTGTCCGATGCCCCTGACCTGGAACTGGTACGTTCCACGGAGCTGATGTCTGCACTGTAGTGTTTCCGCGGTGACTGTCGCATGCAAAGGTCGCCAAGCCTGAGAGTGTGGCATAATAAAAGTATTTCCTCTTAAGAAGTTAAAACGATCCACGTTTCACGGTGCAGCCTGAACACAAGAAGTAAAATGTCAGAAGAAACACAACATCTAAAGATATACTTTTATTTACAGTACATGCCAGTTTATTCCAGTGTCTTTTTGACACTTCTACAAAGTATTTCACAACCTTTCGGACAACACAACACATTTTTGTTACTTTTTATTGTATCAACCTTTATATGTTCAACACAGATTTCTCATGAATTCTTGTAATATATAAGATTGTTTTGGCATCAACAATAATTCTGTAAAATTAGTATGGCAGCAAGTGTTGAGTTAAACTTGAGATTGCTTGGCTTGTCCTGTCGCTGACAGGGCTTGGTTGGCCAACTCACTCAAATTGAATGTTTTGTTCATTCTTTATTCACAGCCCGCTCTGTGCTTTTCAGCCAGACAGATTTAGCGCGACTAGTTCTATTTATACAATGTGACACTGAATTTCCGCAGTTCTTTAAACTTTGTTATGCTAATATTGTCTCTGCAACTGATCATGTCTCTAATACCATTGTGGGTCTTACTAGGATCAACACTGGCTGTTGCTAATATAGCAGCTGCTCCACGTGGGGTCTGTAGAGAACCCAAAACCCCACCCACAGGACCAAACATTGCACAGGAATAGCACAGGGACAAAACAACTACAGGAGCTTTGTTTGCCCCCCACTCCCTACTAGAAGCCACCGTAGCACATTAATGTTCAACTCTCCGTTTCTCAGGAGGGGTTCCACGACCGCACCCCCTACACCGTCATGTTCGGACCCGACAAGTGTGGGGAGGACCACAAACTGCACTTCATCTTCCGCCACCAGAACCCCCTGAACAAGGACCTGGAGGAGAAGCACGCCAAGAGGGCTGACGTGGACCTCAAGAAGTTCTATAGCGACAAGAAGACTCACCTGTACACGCTAGGTACGGGACGGAGACCGCCCTGTCCGGTCTGTCTTAGTTCTGTGTGTGTGTTCTGAGAAGACGTGCCTTTACGTGCTGTCACTTATAAATACTGTAGCAGTTTATTACATCTGACGTTTAGGTCATTTGTCAGACGCTCTTATCAAGAGCAGCTCACAGCGGTGAGTTCAAAAGCATTCGTACTACCACATTATGCTGGTCCCCAGTGGGATTCAAACCGACAACCCCAGCGTTACATCAGCTTGATGTGAATTAAGTTGAACCAAGTTTATAACGTGACAGAGATGCGGAGGGTTAACTCATTACCTCTGCACTCCACCAGTCCTGAACCCAGACAACACCTACGAGATCTTCGTGGACCAGGGCAGTGTCAGCCGAGGCTCCCTGCTCCATGACGTGGTGCCACCAGTCAACCCGCCCAAGGAGATCGACGACCCTGCCGACTCCAAACCCGAGGACTGGGATGAGAGGGCCAAGATACCCGACCCCGAGGCCGTCAGACCTGGCGACTGGTGAGGGTGACGACTCCATGTAATCATGGGATGACCAATTATGACATATCACTGGATTACTGACCAATTATGACATATCACTGGATTACTGACCAATTATGACATATCACTGGATTACTGACCAATTATGTCATATCACTGGATTACTGACCAATTCCGTTAAATCACTGAATGGTATATTCGTCTTGAATATTTTATTCAAAATCACCCGGGGGAGATACTGTATAGTGGCGTTGGTTTTATGTTGGGAAATGTAAGTAAGAACAAAAATAGACGTGAGGAGATTTGAGAAATGCGTTTGCTATAACGTATGCGTGCTATAAGGTATGCATATGTTAGCTATAACGTATGCGTGCTATAACGTATGCGTATGTTAGCTATAATGTACGCGTGCTATAAAGCAGGGGTGTCAAACCGGTTCCTCGGAGGGCCGTGTGTCTGCAGGTTTTTGTTTTTTTTTGTAAATTGGTTCCCAGTTCAGACCTAAACAACCAGGTGAGGGTAGACCTAACCAATTAGTGACCTAATTAATCAATCAAGTACAAGGTGACAGCGAAAACCTGCAGACACTCGGCCCTCCGTGGATCCGGTTTGACACCTGTGCTATAAAGTATGCATATGTTAGCTATAATGTATGCGTGCTATAACGTATGCGTATGTTAGCTATAACGTATGCGTGCTATAACGTATGCGTATGTTAGCTATAACGTATGCGTGCTATAACGTATGCCTATGTTAGCTATAACGTATGCGTGCTATAACGTATGCCTATGTTAGCTATAACGTATGCCTATGTTAGCTATAACGTATGCCTATGTTAGCTATAACGTATGCGTTCCAGGGACGAGGAAGCACCGGCTAAGATTGAGGATCCGGATGCTGTGAAGCCTGAGGGTTGGCTTGATGACGAACCAGAGTTTGTGGCTGACCCCACGGCAGAGAAACCAGACGACTGGTAAACACACCCCTCGGCCCCGTCCCATGTCAAAAGCATTACAAATATAGCTAAAAAAGGCCTGGGATTCAACTTATAACCACCTCAGTTCATCTCCCTTTTTGTTCACCTGCTCTCCCTTCTCCTTCTGTCTGCTTACCCTCTCCGCCTTTTCCGTGTTTTTCCTCACACCTCCTTTCCAGGGACGAGGAGATGGATGGAGAGTGGGAGGCCCCTCAAGTCCCTAACCCAGCGTGTGAGACTACCCCTGGATGTGGGCAGTGGAAACCCCCTACCATCAACAATCCCCAGTACAAGGGCAAATGGAAAGCCCCTCTGGTTGACAACCCCAACTACCAGGTGTGTGATCTGGTCACTCACACCTGATTAGCTGACCTTCAGACCGACAGGATAGAGCGCTTCGGAAAAAAGGGGGTTCCGCTGCAACCAGTCTATTTAAACCGACCTTGGGTCAGTCAGGCCATCTTCATCTCTAGGATTTATTGGGCGTACTGATTCGTTAATAGTTCAGGGCCTGTTTGTATCTTTAGGATTTGTTGGACCGTAGGCCTTTCAAACAGCTACTTACAGCTGCCACTGGGTTGTGTCGTTGTTCCACCGAGATATTTTAAGGTCAGTGCCCTAACTGGAAACCCCCCGGGTAAGTGTGCCGGCTCAGTACCTCAAACAGGAGTACCGTACAACAGCTGCTGTTGTTGCTTCATTATGCCGCAGAGAGAAAAACGTTGCGACCATCAAAGGAGTCGTTTTATCGTCCATCCGGGATTCATATCACTGCTGACCCCCTTATCATCCCACCCTGGACTGTCCCTGTCCTGCCCATCTGGTCATGTTAGTGACCTAGAATAGGCTTTATGGACTCTGGACACAGCCCCTTTTCATTTATAAATTATTATTTGTACACTTTAACATCACCCAGCACAGCCAGAAGAGGTCTGGTCACCCCCTTGAGCCTGGTTCCTCTCTAAGTTTCTTCCTAAAATCCTAGCCATAGAGCTTTATAAATACATTTGATTGATCACTCAGTCATCACTCTACAATGCCTAAAATGGTCTTCTCATAAGGACATGATCACGCCGTCCCATCTTTCTGCTCTCGCAGGGCGCATGGAGCCCCCGCAAGATCCAGAACCCCGACTACTTTGAGGACTTGAGGCCGTTCCAGATGACCCCGGTCCGGGCCGTGGGGCTGGAGCTGTGGTCGATGACGTCAGAGATATACTTCGACAACTTCATCATCACCTCCTACAAGGAGGTGGCCGACCGCTGGGCCGGTGACAGCTGGGGACTCAAGAAGCTGGTGGCTAGCGCCAATGAGGTGTGTATAGTGACACACACACACTTTAATTAGAAGTACATTATTAATAATAAATATATTGCACAGACATGTATATATTTCCTATGCGGACATTCACACAACTCAATATGCAGCCTCCCTCACAAACAAAACCGAAAATACTAAAGTCACAATTGGTTAATATCTTTGTCCTTTTCCCTCCCATCTGCCCTCCAGCCAGGTGTTTTTGCCCAGTTGGCCATGGCTGCTGAGGAGAGACCTTGGCTCTGGGTAATTTACATACTGACTGTGGGGCTTCCCGTAGGACTGGCTATCCTCTTCTGCTGGCCCAAGGTACACACACACTTTCCCCTAATATACCAGATATTAAGAAGTGTATTGGTTATCTGTATGCATTGGCTGCTTCAATCACAATAGCAAATCAGAATTCTACTGTTATTTCTTGGGATAATTTGGGTTCGCTACCCAGTGTCTCAAGACTTGCCCTCCATCTTCTTTTTGGATCAGGAACAGATTCGATTTCAGCACTCTATCATAGCAGATTATAAAATTTCTCGTGGCTAGTAATTGACCCAAGCAGCAGACATGCTAATCTTTACCCGATGGCATCAACATGGCACTGTAGAATTGTGGCATATACGTTGTATTGGCACCATGTTGGAATCCTGGGAATAGTATTAATATTGTAATAGTAATGTAACAGGGAGAGACACAGGGAACAGATACCCATGTTCAGGTTCTGGGAATAGTATTAATATTGTAATAGTAATGTAACAGGGAGAGACACAGGGAACAGATACCCATGTTCAGGTTCTGGGAATAGTATTAATATTGTAATAGTAATGTAACAGGGAGAGACACAGG
>JACXGK010011605.1:5386-15826 GCA_016801125.1 Novumbra hubbsi
CCCCCCCCCCCCCCCAAAACCTTTCTCCCCATATAGGAAAGAGCTATTAAACTCTGGCCCTTGAATTTAGTTCCACCCATTTTTAGTTTGTTTGTTCCTGTTCCTTGCTATTTATGATGAGCTAGAACAGAAAAACCAGCAACTCCAGAGTTAAATCCCTCTGACATTCTATGTACATATGGTCCCATTTTTTGATATTTCCTCAGTAAAGAAATGAGAGCTATGTCCTTTGTAGATTTTTTTATTTCCATTGTGAATCCTTAGTGTTTTTTCATTTGCATTGTGAATCCTTGGTGTTTTTATTTCCATTGTGAATCCTTGGTGTTTTTATTTCCATTGTGAATCCTTTGTGACCATTCATTTCAGCCACAACAATCACAGTTGTCAAATCAATCAGCAAAACACAACTTTCTCAGTGTTCTGCTGCTTGATTTGACGACTGTCACAAAATCAATAGAGGAAAGACAGGCTGGCATGAACTAACTGGAAGGGGCCAATGGCATCTCATGATGAGGGTGCAGGGAGGTAGGAAAGAGAGGAGAAGAGGAATAAGAGATGGAGTAGAGAGGGAGGAGAGAGAGGAGGGAGGGGATAGAGAGATTAGAGTGGAGAGACGTCGGGGTTAAGTGATCTTTTTCTGAGACTGAGTGGACTCTGGAAGTCACACTGTCGTGAGGTCATATTATCTTGGTCATGTGACTGTCCAGAAAATCACCAGAGAATTATAAGAGCACTACAAAGACAACCGGTGTAGTCACGTGGGGAACGCAATGATAAGCCCCAGTGTGTGATGTCATCGTGTCATGGAGGTTTATCTAGAAACATCAATTTAAGAAGTCAACGCTTCCTCACACTGGCTGACCAAAAGCACCAGCCGTCACTGGAACTTAATGCACTTAGGCAGAGAGACGGACCACAGCCATTTGGATAAGTATGGCACAATTACACACAAGGTTGATTTAAGAGCACCCTGTCAGAACGCACAGGAAGTCAAGACCTCTACTGAGGGAACGAAAATGGCCAGCATAATGATGGAGGCAAGTGCCCAAATGGGCCCCTATTTCTTATGAAGTGCACTTCTTTCAACTAGGGCACCGTCGTGTCAATATGGCCCTGGAAAGAGGTAGGATACTATGCTGGGAATAGGGTGCTATTTGGAACCCTGTGAGACTATTAGGACGTGTCAACATGGAAGAGACTAAGAGGAGAACTATGAGCCTGGCAATTAGAGAAACTGTGTAGAAAAGGAATGAAGGGAGAACAGATGGAGGGAATAGAGAGATGGGGGTGGAGGAAACCGAGAGTTGGAGGAACGGATGAAACGGAGATGGTGGGATGATGGAAACACAAAGACGAGAGAACAGAGAGATGGAGGGATGGAGGAAGCAGAGATGAGAGAACAGATAGGAGGGGTGGAGAGGGAACGACAGGTGGAGAAGTGAATGCACAGAGGGAACCGATAGGAGGGGTGGAGAGAGAATGACAGGTGGAGATGTGAATGGACAGAGGATGGGTGGAGAGGGAAATACAGGTGGAGAGGTGAATGGAGAACAGAGGGATGGAATGGGTTGTAATATTTTCCTTGTGAGGAGAGTGCTACAGCAGAGGACTTCTCTAACGGAAGCTAATGTCTTCATTTATGAGATTTGGAGATGGCGGCCCTGGGTGGGATAAATCTGCATTCACACTGTGGTGGTACATCTAATGGGGTCACTGCCAGAGTCATTTCAGCACTTCAGAGTTCACATTCAGTGCAGAGAGTGTGGCGGGAGGGAGAGCACTTGGTGAGTTGGTAGGACCCCTGAATCATTAGACCACGGCTGCATCAGTCACATTACATCATCCTAATGTACACGTCAGGCTCTCAGATACCCCGAGAACCAGTCAGTCAGATCGGATTTTGAATGCTATGTAACAGGATTTATAGGAGGAATTGAGGGATTAGCGCTGGAGGCTCTGATCCACGTGATGAAATGGTACACTAATGTAGATGTTGGTCATCATCGTCCTCTTCATTGATGAAATAAAATCGACCACGTGTTCCAGTTAACAAACTAAAGAACTGGACTAAGCACAGCCACACATCCACAGCGCAGCTCCATATCCGCAACTCAGCTCCACATCCACAGTGCTGCGTCACATTTACTGTGCAGCGTCACATTTACTGTGCAGCTTCACATCCACAGTGCAGTGTCACATCCACAGTGCAGCGTCACATCCGCAGCTCCACAGCGCAGCGTCACATCCTCAGCATCACATCCACAGTGCAGCTCCACATCCACAGTGCAGCTCCAAATCCACAGTGCAGCGTCACATCCACAGTGCAGCGTCAGATCCTTAGTGCAGCGTCACATCCACAGTGCAGCATCACATCCACAGTGCAGCGTCACATCCACAGTGCAGCGTCACACCCGCAGCTCCATATCGGAGTGCAGCAGAAGGCCATATATGTTAATTTGCATGTGCTGCATATTTCAGTGTTTCTGAAAACCTGCCACGGTAATTAACAGAGGATTAATTGGCATCTTTATCTCATTAGGGCCGATCTGATTGGATGAGATTTCACAGGGCTCCCGTTTGTTTAAGCCCATTGCCATAATTGCCATCATTATTATGGGCTCTTTAGTGTCATTCTGTAGGCCCTTTCACACACACCCCTCTTTTCTCTTCCCACTACGGGCCCTACGAACTCACACACACACAAACACACACGACAGACACGCACACATAAACACACACATATGCTCACAAACGCCAAAACGCACACACAAACCCGTGCACGCGAACAGGCCCAGTTTAGTTAACCCCTGAAACATGCCCAGTGGTGGTTTATAGCGATGCGGTGATTACCTCTGCCACCTCTCTCTCATTAACCCATTAACACACACAAACTCATTAACACGCACCCCTACAAACTGCCTTTGTGTTTGTGATCACCTCTTCATGTAGGACCAACTTGCCATCTGAATAAAAAATCTGTGCAGCCCAAATATCTGGGGCCCAAATCCCCTATTCCCTTTGTAGTGGACACGTTTAGGGCGGGGATCGCTGTGCACTGTGAAGGGAATCAGGGGCGTCATTCGGGACCCCCCGACTCAAACCCGGACGATCTGGGTGAAGAAGACCCCCAGGGGCCTCACACCAGAGGGGGGCGTTTGGATCAGCCCCCCCCCCCCCAGGGGCCTCGTTTGTCAAGCCATGTAATAATGGAGTTCTTAACGTTGTCACGTACATGCCGTAAAGACGATAGATGCCTGCGTTTCGACAATGAAGGGAATTAGGGGCTGTTTCACTCACTGATATCCAGCTTTTAAGTAGGGGGACCGGTGATAATGACATCACATTAATTGCCCAGCACAGCCTGCGTAGGGCCACGGTTAGCATAGAGTGGTACATAGAGAGCAGGGTGCCATCGCTCCATAGCAGGCCCCCGGAAGTCGAAACCCCCCAATCCTGGTGTTCCCAAAGCCACACTCCTCTTACTGAACCGCAGAGGAGCAGCTACTACGCATGAGTGGCGCTTCCTTAGCATTCCCCGAGCTGAAATCAATAAAGTGTGTTTAACCACATGTGTTCCAGCGCTGAACTACCTTCGGCTCAGGCTTAAAAAACAGGCTGCGTTCCTCAGGAGCCCGGGATCGAGGAATGAGTTACATCAACGCTGTTGCCTCGAGATCTACGAGCTACGGGAGAAGCCAGGCACGGAGAAACACAGACAGAGCTGTAGAAACAGTGAGCCCATTGATACAGTGGTGGCGTGAACCACTTTCCTCCAGATAGTAACTTCTCCGAAGGGGACAATGAAGTTTTATGTGCTCGTAACTATTTCAACCCCTCTAAATGTTAACAACTGACCACTCACACTAAACGAGATGTCTCTTTGTGGACGGCATCAGAGGTGAGGGAAGCCCGTCTTCATAGTTTGTAATGCAGTGACCATCGAACACGCAGGCTGAGTTCGGCCTCTTACATTTACATCAACGGCATTCCAAATGTAAAGTGGATGTTCTTTAGGGAGGTTTCATGCCATTGCTTTAGTCCTCACAGCCCTCACATTCCTGGAAGGCCATTTGTTTGTCTGGACAGGAGGTACGATCCATCCTGATCTCTCCTATGCTAGCGAGAGAGACCAGTTTTTGACATTGCGAGGAATTCTGAAATTTCACTTCATCTACTGTATTTTTGTAGAAAAGAAATTGGAAAAAACTACCAGTCTATGGTTTGTAAAGGTTTAGGTTCATGTAGTACACTGAAATGGTTAAACACTTGTTAATGCTTCTCCTTAAGGAATATATCACAGATTTAGGTTCATGTAGTACACTGAAATGGTTAAACACTTGTTAATGCTTCTCCTTAAGGAATATATCACAGATTTAGGTTCATGTAGTACACTGAAATGGTTAAACATTTGTTAATGCTTCTCCTTAAGGATTATATCACAGATTTTGGTCATGTGAGGGCTTTTTCTTACTACATTACATGTGTTTAGACTTAGACGGTATATAAAATAAACTTCAAGAAAGGGAGATACTGAAACCAGATCCTTCAAGTACTGTGAAAGTCTGAAGCGAGCCGTTCTTATAGTCAGAATTAGACAACCATGAGTCTTTGTCAGGAACTCTGACAGCCCGCAAATCCCTCTGACAGCCAGCCGGCACCATGCCTACTGTATATACTCACCTATGCCTCGGAGCACAAACACAGCTTTGATTTCCTCTGATTCACACAAATAAGCACTTCCCCTAACACAATCTGGAGGAGGAAAACACGGCCTCACATGCCATCTGCAACTACAGGACGGGTTCTCTTCTCTTCTTCCAAAAGCTGTCTTAACGGAAACATGTTCAGGGTTGTGGCATAACTGACATCTTAAAGACTCACCGGGACCGGGACTACAGAGCAAGAGAGTTTGGACCGCTGACTCCAGACTCAACAGGTTTGGTCGAGGCTTACATCCAGAACAGACGAGGCAGAGGTCTAGTAGTCTGAACTGGGTGAACGGGGACACAAAACGGATGTATAGGATGCAAGTTGAAGTTGTGCAGCATGCACACACATGCATCCATACACTGTCTAAAATGTCTCTGATGCAGAAGCACTAATAATGTCGGTGCACTGCACAACCAACGGGCCTGCCAGCCTTTGAAGAGAGACAGATGAAAAGCGAGAGAGTGAGAGAAGGGAATAAGAGAGAGACCTGAAAGATGGAAAAGGCAGAAGAGCTCTAGTGAGTAAAAAAAAAAAGAAAAAGAAAAATAGAAAAGCAAAGCTGCCTTTGAAGTACTCTTTCACTCTCTCTCTCTCTCCCGGGCACAGACAGGCTCACAGACACACACACAGCCGCACACACAAAGCAACGCATGCACAGACACACGTGCGCTCGCGCGAGCGCAGTCTTTCATCTGCAGTGACTCCCTTCATCTTTAGCCTCTGTTTGCTCCAGGCATAACCCCTCTCTCCGCTCTCCCACTCGATCCCCCAATATGCACTGCTCGTCTGCTGTCCGCTCTTTGATATCTGCTCAGAGGAAGATCAACAATGAGCTCTGGATCATTCCTCCTCTCCAGCCACCAGGGCCTTTGCCCCAGCAGTAGCCGTGTGCGGCTCCCAGTCACAGAGAACAACGTCTCGGCTGTTATTCACGACCAGCAGCTTCTCCCCGGCGCTCAGGCGCTGAGTTAACTTCACGCGTTTTCTGAGACATGAAAGGGTCTTGAAATGTAGATTGGGTATCGCTATGAAGACAAGTTCACAATAAAACTTGGTATTGCATTTTATTGCAGTTTGCGTTGCATGAGAATCAAAGATGAAACAGTCTACATCCGGGACAGGATCTGAGGAAGGACAGGCTTTGGAATTCAAATTTTTGGTAAATTACTGTGTGTTGATTTAAGGGCGATGACTCCTTTGGCACTTGGGATGTTGGTTCCTCTACATCTCATGGCTTGCTTTGTGTGGTTTTAGGCTAAGTATCTGTATAAACACTTTGTGACAACTGCTGATTAAAAAGGGGCCTTATAAAATAAATATTGTAAGTGTATTGATTAATTAAAATGTGACTGATGATTGGGTGATTGAGCAATAGCACAAAACAGGCCAAGTTCCATCCCACTGCAAAAGTTTCAAAAACAGCATCATCCATGGAAGTCATAGCATGGAAATATACACTAAAGAGCTGTTTTATGAAAAACACTGTTATTAACAGGGTTTTCACAAACATCCATTGTTCCTGTGGACAGGGAGCTTCTAAACAATTCGGACAGTTTTTCTATCTTTGTATTCCAACACTTTGGATGTGAAATAATACAATTACAACCATTTTCATCCATATCAAATGAACCATTTAGAAATTCTGGCATATTTTTCACTCTTTCCAGTATCTCAGAAACAGATGTCTTTCTTTGCTTATTCCACACGACAGGTTGACTAATTGTCTGTGGTCAAAAGTCTAAACCCCTCAGCACAGTGTTAGGATGAGACGGAACAGGCTGTTTTAATCATGAATGTACAATGCTGCCGATTAATCTGCAGTAACTGGGTGATGAAATCGCATCAGCATTGAACAACATCCCTGAGGAATGTTCCTGAGAAAAGGGGGCCAACCTGGTTCAATACAGGTGTACCAAATAAACTGACCGATAAGTAGATTATTTTATCAAAATCATTAAAAAAGGCTTGTAATACTTATGACATCAATGGCGACTTTTCAAATTGACAGCAAAGCATTTATGGAGAATGCCCTTTGAGTCTACGTCTGACATTATAAATGCTTGAGAGATCTTTCCAGTCTCAAAGCTGCTGTCATCAATACCTTGAAGGGGTAGAGGGTGTAATCAACCAAGCAAACACTCTGCTCATGAGGCTCTCTGGCCAAGCACACAAACACAAGCAGCCTGGTAAGCTCTGCCCACAGTCCAGCGGCCCTACAACCCCACACTAAAGGTTCCCACAGCCTTCTGGCCAGCCATCACACCAGGCATGAATCATGGGAAATGTCAAGTGCAAAGTCTACTAGAATGCAGCTGACCAAAAAGTCATCACAGCAGAGTACATCGCAGCACAGGGCAACTAGCCGCAAGACGGCCACAGACAGCCAGCCAGCAGATCCAACCGAGGCATCAACCACAGACAGCCAACAGACAGATTCAACCGAGGCATCAACCACAGACAGCCAAGAGACAGATCCAACCGAGGCATCAACCACAGACAGCCAACAGACAGATCCAACCGAGGCACCAACCACAGACAGCCAACAGGTAGATCCAACTGATCCACCAACCACAGACATGGAGGCTGGAGTACAATAACAGGCGGTAAAGAACCACATCTAACAAGAGGGTTGTAGTGATACACAGGTTAATGGGATCCAGTGTATTTCAGTTAACCCAGAGCTAAGGTTGTGCATAACTGGTCACATGGTCAAATAAGTTATAGTAGCGTATGTTCCTTTCCATCCAAAACTTAAAAGATGCAACATTAAGTTTTGTCCACGGCACACTAATGTTGATGGTTGCCTCTTGCACACCTTTGCCTCATGGCAAATATATGGCCCCATGTATGTGTTCGTAGTCCTTCTACAGACGACATGTCTGATGACTGTTGTAATGGAAGGCTTTAGTATCATAAGCTAATGATCCAGTAATTATGATCACTGCACACATCTGTCAGCATCTCAAATGGGTTTCCCTTTGAAGTTACCTTTTGACCAGGCCCTTAGGGCTCTCATTGGACAAACAAATCCTCTTAGAGAAATGGGGTAAGATTAGGGATCTGTTAGCGGCAGGCAATCTATACACGGAGACGAAGTAACACTGTCAGACTTACGTTCCTGGCATCGTGCAAGTTTAGAGCGGGGTGTCCTCAGGTACAACAAGTCAAATCTGACTTTACACGCAGGCCGCGTATGCAACCTGCATGTCTTTGCTTGACAGTGTGGTCAATACGAAGCGTCCTGGATCAAAGTAACGCACTCAGTGAGTGAGGATGGAAGCACGTTTTAAAATAGCTCCGGTGGGTTTGGAATGGAAGTCAAACTTCTTGATCGCTACAATAATTATCTCCACCAAGCACCTAACTTTGACTTGTGACAGATTGCCAGCAGCAGCGAAAGGTACACTTCAACATGTTTGAGTGGCTCATCAACAGATGGGGGAAATATGTGCACAGCACAGCAAATCTGGAGCTCTCAATAATTCACCAACTTCTTGTGTGACATTGACTGCAGTTCAGCCTCCATCTAAAGCTTGGCCCAGATGGAAAGGCAGACGCCTCTCGTACAGCTAGACTAACAGGAGAACTCCCAGAAGAGGAGAGGAGGAGAAACGGAGGAAGAGTATACGGAGGAGGGAAATAGGTAAGGACAGACAGAATGCTGCCAAACTCCCCTGAGGCCCAACGTGTGTGTGTCTGTGTGTCTGTGAGTGTGTGCGTGCATGCTTGTGTGCTGCCGCCAACAGCTTGAGTTTGTGTACCACATGGCACTATGAAGACACCCTCCTGTTCACTAGTTTTAATTTGAGCTGGAATTAGTGGGCAGCCCAGATTTTGCCAGATCTCAAATGATTGACTGGATCTACCAGTTAAACCAATAAATGATAAACCACAGAGGATCCAGATGATGCGTTGTCAAACAAATGCGTGGTTCTATGAATGTACAGTAGAGGTGGATACGTTCATATTAAAAACAAGTTTGACTACTAAAATAAGTTTGGACTTAATTATTCTACCCATTCGTAATAAGACCCTGCCGTGAAAACCCCATGGTATTTGGATTCTTATTAACAACGCTAATCTACATGCATGCTACCCCCCCCCCTCCCAGTGATCATACGTCTCAGAAAGATCTAGCTGAGGTGAGTGGGAATTTGGGCCAGACATTCATTCCACCAGATCTATGCAGGATGTCCCACAAGTTCAGCATAGCGAAGTACAGACAGTAAATCAGGACGACACATAAGAGTTGTTTTTAGTTCTCAGGGAAGCGCTGTACTTATGTATAGATGTCAAATAGTACAGGTAGGGAACTGCCGGGGTAGAGTCACTGGAGATGGGAAGTGATTTAATCCATTGAATGAATCAGAAAACAGAAACCTGGAGAACCAGGAATTAGTCACATTGGAAAATGTAACCAGGCTTCCACTAACCATCGTTATTACAGTGGTCATTCAAAAATGCATTTTTGCAGTTTTATTTTGTCGCGACTGAGAGATTCCAGTGTTGTTTTGAGTGACACTAGAGATCCACCCTCTGCGAGGTCGGTGATAAGGGAACCCCTGAGGACAAACAAGTCCAGCATGCAACACTCCCTCCGCTTTCCGCGACTTTCTGCTCTCCGCTCTGCTTCACACCAGCGTCGGTCCACCCCGTGCAGCCTCGGCGTCGGGTAAGCTGGGTCAGGTTCCCCAGGGGGGCTCTCGCTCTCTCGGGGACAAACAGGGACAGGGAGGAGTAGGCCTAAAACTAGGGATCCTTGTTATGTGCGCAACATCAGAACGAATCAAGCTCTGTCCCATCTAACACCCACGTACCCACCCACCCCGGAGCTGTGTGGAGCATGGCGTGTGGAGGTAATGAGACCGGGGTGGCATCTCTCTTCTCTTCCACGCCCCCCACCACCTCCACTAGGACAAGCTTACAACTGCTGGTGCCCCAGGGACATTCAGGAGACAGACAAGGGAGAGAGAGGGAGGTAGGGGAAGAAAATGAAGAGAGCAAGAGAGGGAGCAAGAGATGATAGAGTGTAAGAGGAAGAAGAAGGGAACAAGTGGAAGAACGAAGAGAGGGAGGGAGAGGGGGTGGGGGAGAGGGGGGGTTAGATGCTATGCAGCCTACCCAAAGTAACCAGCTGAAGTGGACGTTATCCTTATGAAGTGTCTGACTCATGGGTTGCCAGGGGTATAGAGAGAGAAGACTAGGAGTGAGTGAGGAGCGAGAGGGTGAGAGTGAGAGGGAGAGAGAACGATCTGGAGGAGGAGAGAGCGGTCTTGAGGGAGAGAGAGCAATCTTGAGGGAGAGAGAGCGATCTTGAGAAAGATCGAGCGGTCTTGAGGAAGAGAGAGCGGTCTTGAGGAAGTGAGAACGGTCTCAATGGTGAGAAAGCGGTCTTAAGGAAGAGAGAGCGGTCTTGAGGAAGTGAGAGCAGTCTTGAGGAAGAGAGAGCGGTTGTGAGGAAGAGAGAGCGGTCTTGAGGAAGAGAGAGCGTTCCTGAGGAAGAGAGAGAGTGGTCTTGAGAGAGAGAGAGCGGTGTTGAGGATGAGAGAGCGGTCTTGAGGGACAGAGAATGGTCTTAAGGAAGAGAGAGTGATCTTGAGGAAGAGAGAGCGGTCTTGAGGAAGAGAAAGCAGTTCTGAGGAAAAGAGAGTGGTTGTGAGGAAGAGAGAGTGGTCTTGAGGAAGAGAGAGCGTTCCTGAAGAAGAGAGTGCAGTCTTGAGGAAGAGAAAG
>JACXGK010011606.1:0-15726 GCA_016801125.1 Novumbra hubbsi
TCACACCAAGCTGCTTACCTATTGCAGATTCAGTCTTCCCAGCCTGGTGCAGGTCTACAATTTTGTTTCTGGTGTCCTTTGACAGCTCTTTGGTCTTGGCCATAGTGGAGTTTGGAGTGTGACTGTTTGAGGTTGTGGACAGGTGTCTTTTATACTGATAACAAGTTCAAACAGGTGCCATTAATACAGGTAACGAGTGAAGGACAGAAGAGCCTCTTAAAGGAGAAGTTACAGGTCTGTAAGAGCCAGAAATCTTGCTTATTTGTAGGTGACCAAATGCTTATTTTCCACCATAATTTTCAAATAAATTCATTAAAAATCCTACAATGTGATTTTCTGAACTTTTTTTCTCATTTTGTCTGTCATAGTTGAAGTGTACCTGTGATGAAAATTACAAGCCTCTCTCATCTTTTTCAGTCTGAGAACTTGCACAATTGGTGGCTGACTAAATTGTTTGCCCCACTGTATGGTCACATCACACACACACACGACTCCTGTGGTCTGTAATAAGATATGAGTGAACCAAATTCTCAGCATTTTTATTTTTAAATATCTAGATATTCATACAAATTTAAGATAAATGGTCATTGGCGTGAATATAAATTAAATGTATAGATAGGACATTTACATGAATATACACTGCTCAACAAAATGAAGGGAACACTTAATGTCTGGGCATGCTCCTGATGAGACGGTGGATGGTGTCCTGGTAGATCTCCTCTCAGACCTGGATCAGGGCATCAGTGAGCTCCTGGACAGTCTGTGGCGCTACTTGGCAGCATCGGATGCACCGATGAGTAACATCCCAGAGGTTCTCAATTGGATTCTGGTCTAGCGGACGTGAGGCTGGGCATTGTCCTGCATCAGGAGGAACCCAGGGCCCAACCCAGGGCCCCACCCAGGGCCTCACCCAGGGCCCCAGCCAGGGCCTCACCCAGGGCCTCACCCAGGGCACCACCCACCAGCGTAAGGTCTGATGAGGATTTTATCCTGGTACCAAAACAGCAGTCATGGTACCGATGGCTAGCATGTGGAGGTCTGTGCGACCCGCCAAGGGTATGCCTCTGCAGACCATCACTGACCCACCATCAAACCGGTCATGCTGGAAGTTGCAGTCAGCATAACGTTCACCACGATTCTGCTGCTGGGTTGATGCCCTTCTACAGTCCTGTCCAGCTCTCCTTGTGTAACGAGCCGTGTCGTGGTATCTCCTCCATGCTCTTGAGACTGTAAGTGTATGGCCACCACCTGCAAAACCATTCCTTTTTGGGTGTTGTCTTGCTGTTGCCTCTCCAGTGCACCTGTTGTCACTTTAATTTGCACCAAAAAATATGACCTTGATTTACAATTGCTTATGCTTCCTAACTGTACAGTGTGATATCCATGAAGTTTAATTGACTTTGTTTCATGCTGTGATGATAACATGTTCCCTAATTTATTATGAGCAGTGTACATTTTTCATAGGACATTTATATTCATAAGAAATATACTGATAGGACATTTACATCCATATCAATTAAAGATACTGATAGGACATTTACATTCCTATATATTAATTAAATATACTAATAGGACATTTACCTTTATATGGCACTCTTAGGATTTCATCCCGTCCTCTGACACGCCTGTGAATAATCAGCTGGAAGCACCATACACATTCTCTATCAGACACACACGCCCACACATATACACATTCTCTATCAGACACACACGCCCACACACATACACATTCTCTATCAGACACACACGCCCACACATATACACATTCTCTATCAGACACACACGCCCACACACATACACATTCTCTATCAGACACACACACACATACACATTCTCTATCAGACACACACACACATACACATTCTCTATCAGACACACACACACATACACATTCTCTATCAGACACACACGCCCACACACATACACATTCTCTATCAGACACACACGCCCACACACATACACATTCTCTATCAGACACACACGCCAACACACATACACATTCTCTATCAGACACACACGCCCACACATATACACATTGTAAATAATTAAGTTCAGGCCATCAATATGTAACAGTTTTTTCCCAGGAACGGAATGGCGAATGGACAGGCAGGGAGAGGTTTTACTATACACCTGGGTACCAGAAGTCCAGACTATTTACCTTAACATTTCTGAGTGTTGAACAACAGACACTGTAAACTGGACGTAACACTTGAGTTAAAAAAGAAAATGACACTTAATTTATCATAAGACCTGTGAGTGTTAAATAACAGACACTGTAAACTGGACATAAAACCTGTGAGTGTTGAACAACAGACACTGTAAACTGGACGTATCACCTGTGAGCGTCTAATAACAAACACTATAAACTGAACATAACGCCTGTAAATGTTAACTAACTGACACTCAATTACCATATTACCTCTGAGTGTTGAATAACAGACAATGATAACTGACCATATCACTTGCGAGTGTTGAATAACAGACGCTGTTAACTGACTTATAGAACATGGGTAAATAATATCCTCTTTAAAAGACTTGTTGTGTGTGTTACTGGTGAATGCACCTGAATGTCCAGCCTCGCTTACATGGAACAGGCGGTTATGCTATCCTCTGATCTGAGAGTGTTTGGGATGCAGTATCCCATGTTCACCACCGGATCTGCTCCAAACATACACCTCCGTATTGATCCCAATCAATAGATAGATGCCAGACTTGTAATCCTATTCCTGTGTCAAGCCACACGGGAGGGTTCATTTAGAGATGGAGGTTGGGAATCCAGGCTCCTGGTTGGCCTGACCTTCGAGTCCACCACAGACTAACACCAAAATGTTTTAGAACTGATGTAACTCTTTACCAAGACAGAAGATTTGGCTACGATGAGGATGGATTTGGCATGTAACAGACGCGATTTAAAACTGGTGTTGCTCCTTTACAGTATTGGCCTGTAGCGCTGTTTAATGTAATTGTTTTATTCTTTCATCTAAATGTTGACCCGTGAGTTCCATTTAAAGGGTCCATTGGGGACATTGACATTTGCCAAAGGTATTGGGGGGAAAACCAATAATAATCTCCCTTCACTCTCTCTGTCCTTTTTACTAACAGTAATAGAGTAATCTCCGTCTGTCTCTCTCGTTTTTCTTTCAACCCTCTCTCTCCCTATTCTGTCTGTCCCTGGCCTTGCATACATGTCCTGTGTGTGTGTGTGTGTGTGTGTGTGTCAGGATGATGGGTGCAGATACATGAAAGATTCAGTGTTTCTCATTCTGTCCCACTACTCGGGGCTCTCCTGGAGGATCTATGTTTTATTATAAAAGATCCAGACTCGCTCTACTACCAGGCATGGTATATAGGTCATCCCTATATGCTGGTGTTTGTTTCAAGGTTGGATGTATAGGTGTGTGTGTTGTTTCCAGGACAGTATTATATCTTTTGTGCAGCGCCTCCCCCCTCCCCTCACACACACACACCCTCTTCCTCCCCGCCGGCTTTAGGACCTTTTTAATGCAACGCTAAATTAACGTTCAATGATGGGTTCCACGAACGATCAGTAGGTAATTGCACACACACACACTGTAATTTGCTGCTAACGATGGCTGGCTAAACGGCTAATTAGATCATGTTGATTAACCTCATAAGGTGTGTGTGTGTGTGTCGTTGCCTGTGTGTGTTTGTGTGAAAGAGTATTAAACAAGATAAATAGGTGATTCCACCTAGATAATGTCTGTGACAGTGGCAGATCAGATTTTCTGGCCTATAGCCAAGATCCCGTTTAAAGGATATTACTGCTGGGTTAGTACTGTTTGGGATCCTTGGGACTTCACCTCCGGGTTAACCCTTTAAGGGCCAGGCGGCAGACACGGTGGTCTCCCTGGATTCTGCAGTGCTCCTTGGGTCGTCGGGGCAATGTCAGGATCACATCGCCTTTGATCGCTAAGTGCTTTTGCACAGATGGGCAGAGTTTGAGTTTGCGCTGCAGTATTGTGCATCACTTTGGTTTCCCAACAACTGGGAGGGGTCTTGGTGCGGTCAGCCAGGTCTTAATCCGTCTGTCGGAGAATGGCTTTGGTGGCGGTTGGTCACCAGTGAGGTTGGGGTCATCCTCTGAACCATTGCCCTGGGGGAGAGTCTAGTAGTTGGTGTACACAAAGTGTAGTAGTTGGTGTGATAAGTCTAGTTGTTGATGTGGAGGGTCTAGCCGTTGGTGTGGAGGGTCTAGCCGTTGGTGTGGAGGGTCTAGCCGTGGGTGTGGAGGGTCTAGCCGTTGGTGTGGAGGGTCTAGCCGTGGGTGTGGAGGGTCTAGCCGTTGGTGCGGAGGGTCTAGCCGTTGGTGTGGAGGGTCTAGCCGTTGGTGCGGAGGGTCTAGCCGTTGATGTACAGAGTGAGCAGATGCTCCTGTTCGCCCCATTCTATGGATCTCGCCCTTTGAGTGGGGATGTCATAGTTAATAACACTATCTACATATGGAGTCTACTGTCCTCTTGGTGTCACGTCAATTGCTAACAGCAAAGTCTGCAACTTCAACTTGAACTTGTGTTTGTTCAGCGACCCCAGATTTGTTCTGACTCATTTGTCCATGCAGTGGGATGGCAGTGACACATCTGTCCATGCAGTGAGATGGCAGTGACACACCTGTCCATGCAGTGAGATGGCAGTGACACATCTCTCCATGCAGTGAGATGGCAGTGACACATCTGTCCATGCTGTGGGATGGCAGTGAAACATCTGTCCATGCAGTGAGATGGCAGTGACACATCTGTCCATGCTGTGGGATGGCAGTGATTCAGAGGTTTCCTGGCTGCAGAGCCCCCCACTGGACATTGGTAACACAACTCAAAAGAGGTTCCTGATAGCTTGCTCAGAACGTACACTGTGTATATAACTGTTAAAGAGAATAAGAATAACCCATTAGACTTAGAGAGTAGAAACAGAGTAGACACAGAAAGAGTGACACCCCATTTGATGCTAGTAACTATGTTTTTGAAGTTTCCTTTCCTGCTTTTGTCTGTTTGGTTTGCCGCTGTTGGATTGCCGTCCCAGACTGCTTTAGTCTGTGCGTTTGTCACCGGGCTCTTAGACTCGTGATCTCCCTGGATCATCTGACAAACTTATCTACATCTGTGAAATTATCTGTGGTTTTCTCTTGGCAAAATGCCCATGAATGTCTTGTCATGCTTGACACATGGGAGATGTCACTCGGATCTACATTCCTCTCCTGATAATCCAACCAGTTCGTCCTCTCCCAGACCTTCCAACATCTCAGACACCAACGTCTGCCCTCTGGCCTGGCATCATCTCAGATTCTCCTACATCCAACACTTTCCCACCCCTTCCCCCACACCCTACTCTCCACTGATTGGTGGACAAGGTTGGTGTTGTGTGGGCAGAGTTCATCCGTGATTGGTGGACTAGGTTGGTGTTGTGTGGGCAGAGTTCACCCGGGATTGGTGGACTAGGTTGGTGTTGTGTGGGCAGAGTTTAAACATGACACTGAAGCTACAACATCTTGTCAACACAGTATTTATTGATATCATTCTTGGTTGTGTTTTGTATTGATTTGTTGTTGGAAACCTCTGAGAGCATGTAGATAATTGGTTAGATTAGTCAAAGGAGCGAGGAACCAAACCCTTCATTTAGGCAGGAAAATAGCTCCCTGACCTCAAGGGGCAATCTGGATCAAAAAAGATGGTTGGATGGACGGATAGAATAAATCAAATAAAGATAGAGAACGAAGAGCTATTTGTGGTTTAGGTTGATGATGCATCACACAGCCATCACACACACACACACACACATAAATACACCCATTAAACACACGCACACACACATAATAGCCTCAAAGAAAACATGAATTATACAGATGTGAAGTGGGTGGTTGCTAATGAGAACACACACTCTATCAGATTAGTGTACACACACACACAATGGATACAGTATATAATGATGGATGTCTGAGTGTGTTGATGTTTTTTATGTGAGTGTGTGATATGAACTGCCAAGCAAAAGAGATATTAAAATGTATTCAAAAGGGTCATATGTCAAATGTTTATTCTATTAAACGGGTCATGTGTCAAATGTTTATTCTATTAAGGGTCATCTGTCAAATGTTTATTCTATTAAAAGGGTCATGTGTCAAATGTTTATTCTATTAAAAGGGTCATGTGTCAAATGTTTTTTCTATTAAAAGGGTCATGTGTCAAATGTTTTTTCTATTAAAAGGGTCATGTGTCAAATGTTTATTCTATTAATTAAAAGGGTCATGTGTCAAATGTTTATTCTATTAGTGCTAGTAAAAAGTGCCTATGCCCCGTCTGACATCTGCAGTTAATGTTTCAATATATTTAAAAAGTTGGGACGCTGCAAAGTAAAAAAACAACATTTCAAATGTTAAAACTATTGGATTGTTTTTGGAAAGATGTATGACCATTTTGAATTTGATGCTAGCAACACTTTGAAACAAGTTGGGGCAGGAGCATGAGCACCACTGTGTTGTATTACCTCTTTTAACATTACCCGATAAGCATTTAGGAACTGAGGAGAACAACGAATGGAGTTTTGAAAGTGAAATGTTTTCTTATACCTGCTTAATATAGGATTACAGCTTCTCTGAAATCAAAGCATTTCGGGTTCTCCTTTTATGTATTTTCCAATGCGCCAAATGTTTTCAATGGGTGGCAGGTCTGGACTGCAGGTAGGTCAGTTCAGCACCAGGACTGTTTTTCGACAGATCCGTGCTGGTAATATGTGCAGAATGTAGTTTGGCTTTAAACGGACAGACCGACCTAGATGGACAGACCGACCTAGACGGACAGACCGACCTAGACGGACAGACCGACCTAGACGGACAGACCGACCTAGACGGACAGACCGACCTAGACGGACAGACCGACCTAGACGGACAGACCGACCAAGACGGACAGACCGACCAAGACAAGCTCTAGGACAGACCGACCAAGACGGACAGACCGACCAAGACAAGCTCTAGGACAGACCGACCAAGACGGACAGACCGACCAAGACAAGCTCTAGGACAGACCTAGTAGAGCGGTAAAGGGCTTGATAATTATTGTACTGGTATAGTTGGGCGTGCTTCTCTATCGCTGGAGCACAGTGAATACACAAAATTACTGGGGTTCCAAGGGCAGGTTTGGAAAAAGAGAACAACATTGTTATCCTATATCCTATAGCCTTTGCCTGCTTTCCAAACGGCAGACTATTCCTTAGTGATTGTCTTCGACCCAATTATAGGCTCTAGTCAGAAGAGCCCTTCAAAGGAGTAGGGTGCTAATTAGGACCTGTGTTTGTGCCTCACTCACATGAAGGTCTGGGTCTTTCTGGTGGTCTAGTCTCTGTGTGTCTGCTTGCAAACATCTCAGTGAAATTATCTGGGGTTTTCTGTGATTTCGGGACGAATGGGAGAAGTTAATTAGTGTGTATAATTACATTTAGCATGATTTGCTCTGGGAATATATCCAATTCAATTACTAGCTGAATGCTCTCTGTGTCTGTTTCTGTGTCTGTCTCTCTGTCTGTGTCTCTGTCTGTCTGTCGGTCTGACTCTTTTTCTCTCTGTCTCTTTTTCTGTGTCTGTCTGTGTTTTTCTCTGTGTTTGTCTTTTTTCTCTCCCTCTATTTCTATGTATTTCTCTCTGTATCTCTGTTTCTGTTTCTTTGCGTGTCTTTCTCCCTTTATCTCTCTCTGTGTATATCACAATCTCTGCATCTCTCCATCATCACTCTAGTGTGTCTATGGTTCCTTTTATCATTCTCTTTCTTTCCATCCACTCTTTTGTTCTTTCTGTTTTTTTCTTGAACCACATAATCTCTCAGTTTTTCTGTCAGTCCAGCCCTCTCTTCCCACTTCCTGATCTCTGGCTGTCCTCCCCCTTCATCTCTTTCCCACTTCCTCATCTCTTGCTGTCCTCCCCCTTTATCTCTTCCCACTTCCTCATCTCTCGCTGTCCTCCCCCTTTATCTCTTTCCCACTTCCTCATCTCGCGCTGTCCTCCCCCTTTATCTCTTTCCCACTTCCTCATCTCTCGCTGTCCTCCCCCTATCTCTTTCCCTCCCTCCTTCTGTGTTTTCAATCATCTACTCTCTGTGATGCTGTTCTGTAATATCCAGGACATGTTGTGAGGTTGAGCTAATAAATAATGCATCAGGTATCTCTCATTGACACTGAATACCAGCCATTACAGACACTAAACACGCTGAATACCAGCCATTACAGACACTAAACACGCGGAATGCCAGCCATTACAGACACTAAACACACTAAATACCAGCCATTACAGACACTAAACCCACTGAATACCAGCCATTACAGACACTAAACCCACTGAATACCAGCCATTACAGACACTAAACATGCTGAATACCAGGTGTCAGTATACAAGGTTTTTGAATACCTCTTAGTCAAGACCCGTATTTAAGCTCTGCAGCCTTTTGGTTTATAACCGACAACCCACACACTCACAGGATCACAGCTTAACTGGAGAATACAGAAACAGAGTATGTAGTGAAGTTAGTGTATTAGTCAGAACTAGGTTAACCCAAAGCAATTGTTTTTAGACCAAACCAAGTGATGAATCCAGACAGGGGTTTCCCTGGGTTGGCTGTGTAGCTCAAATAAGATGTGAGATGGTCTCTCCCGGACCTACGTGGCTTGTTGAAGAGGTTTTTACACACTCACACACACTCTTTTCTCATGCTCTCTCAATCCCCTCTCGTTGCCCTCACTCTCTTTCTGTCTCCATACACCACATGGAATAAAAACACAGCCCATACACCACATGGAATTAAAACACAGCCTATACACCACATGGAATAAAAACACAGCCCATACACCACATGGAATAAAAACACAGCCCGTACCCCACATGTAATAAAAACACAGCCCGTACACCACATGGAATAAAAACACAGCCTATACACCACATGGAATAAAAACACAGCCCATACACCACATGGAATAAAAACACAGACCATACACTGCAATACAACATAGTGGCATCCTATATACCCTGTTAGTGTTGGTGTATTACAGAGATTCTGAAGACTATTTTTGCTGCAGTCATTAAAAACACAAGACTGCAATTCACTTTTCTCTGTATATACTGTTTTTGGGCGCTTGACACTCAGCGAACACACAGTGTGAGGAGAGAAACACCATGCTGTGTGTGTGTGTGTACTGCAAGATGAACTGATTGTGAAAAGGCTCAGTAGACTAATTGTAAAATGATCTGATGTTTGTTTTAATGGATTCATTCCTCTTCCTCTCCAGGTTGTGAGGGCTCGTTCCTGTCTTCCCATTGGCCAGTTAGGCTGTGAGGTCACGACATGCTTTTAACTTCGTATCCCGTGATGATATCTGCCAGGCCCTGCCTGCTACTGCTGCTACTCTGCTTCCTGCTCCCTGCTGACGCCGACTGTGAGTCCACACACACAGGCACACACACACACTTAAGCTCTTTCACAAGTCACCCAATTCTATGTCTATTTCTCTGTAACCCCAACCCTCTCTCCCTATCTCTTGTGGAGGGGGGTATTTAGTGAGGGGGGGGGGGGGGGGGCTGGGGGTTAGTTAAAGAGACAGGGTGGGGTCGTCTCTGTAACTACAGTTTCTCTGTGACCCTGTGACCGTTGATTCAGTTTGAACGTTGTGTGTCTTGAAGTGGTTCAACTGCTGAATCAAGGCCTCCTGCTTCCCATTCAGTGGAGGCTTTCACATTGCGTTTGAGTGTGTTCCGTTTGTGTGTGTTAGTGCCTGTTGCTTTGTTTCTGCACCTGTGCATGTGTGTGAATGATGGGGGGGGGTGATTGCGCAAGATGTTCATATGTACTATTTGCACATCATTCTGGTATTTATTATACTTTGCATATTCTCTACTTGCATTGCCAATGTAAATACATATTTGCCTTTCCAACAAAGCTGTTATTAAATTGAATTGCCAGAGAAAGAGTGTGAGCTGGGGAGAGACTGAGGGAGGGGGAGGAAGAAATAGAGTAAGGGGGAGAGAGAGGAGGGAGGGGGAGGAAGAAATAGAGTAAGGGGGAGAGAGAGGAGGGAGGGGGAGGAAGAAATAGAGTAAGAGGGAGAGGAGGGAGGGGGAGGAAGAAATAGAGTAAGAGGGAGAGAGAGGAGGGAGGGGGAGGAAGAAATAGAGTAAGAGGGAGGGGGAGGAAGAAATAGAGCCTATACAACTGAATGGACACACTTTTTGTCCATGAAAACCACCCATTCACACACACACATACGCACACTCAGAGAGACGGAGCTAAGCTAGTAAAGCTACTAGGGTTAGTCAGAGCCATGCATGAGAGAGGCCAGGTTCTGGAAGCCCGTCAGTTAGCATCTTTGTTTCTGGAAAGGATAGTTTGCTGAAGTAACAACACTGACAACCTTTCCTCTGTGTCTGCATTGTTAGACTGGGAACGGTTTTAATGGGGCACAGCTATTCGTTTTGTGCACATCTTTAGGGCCCCTGGACCAAAATTGTGAAACACTGAGTGTGTGGGTGAGTGTGTGTGGGAGGGGGGAAGAACACAGCAAACAAAACGCACACCAACGACAACAAAAACAAGGAGAACACAGCAAAACAATCGAGGGTGCTGGTGGGACATAGGAACTCAGAATCTAGTTGCCCAATGTCACAGGAAGAATTCTGAAGAAAGTACACGCCGTTACAATGAGGCAGAGTGACCTTTGACCCGTCCGCTGCCTTGTTACCACATCGCCATTCAGGTCTTAACCGTAGGATATCCACAGATTTATTATAACAGACACACACTGTGGAATCTGAGGACTGACCTCAGGCTTCCTTCCCTGTCCTTACATTCTCCTGTTACACGTTGGCCTTCTTAGGTCCTGTGTGTTTGTGTGTGTGTGTGTGTGTGTGTGTGGTTTGTCGTGTTGTTTTGCCTTTAACATTTCTAATTTCTCAAACATCAACTGTCATTGCGTGATCACACACACGCGCAAACACACACACACACACACACACACATGCACACAGGTCCACCTAGGGGATTTAGAACATATGAGCCCTAAGAAAGCATTAAGCCAGAAGAGATTACATGATGTATCCCAGCAGGACGGTCCCACTGACAGCCGTTTCCCAGAGACATGTTGGCTCCAGTTGACTCCACTTAGCATGTTCCCCAATGCCAGGACCGATTACACTGTATTGGAGACACAGTTATACTACTTTTTTCCAAATGTGTCCCATCCAATCAGGGACTAGTTGCATTTGAGTACACACGGTTCAATGGCTTGAACAGACCAGCTGGCTCACAAACCACAGGTTTTTTTTGTAGGAGTTAAATGACTGCCAAGGGCAAGCTGTTGGCTGGTTGCTGGTGAATTTGCCAACAGCACCATAGCATCCGACATCCCACTGATGGCTAAGCAGGTTGGTCCCTGGATGCCGCTGGAAGTGATGTGGGAGGGCCAGTAGGGGGCACTGTTCCCTGTGTCCATGTCCCAGAGTAGTGTGCTATCTTTAGGGTTGGGGCATTAAGCCGTCCGTTCTAACATCTCTGTGATCATTAGAGATCCCAAGGCACTTATCATAAGATGTGGGCCATTAACTCAGGGTTCCCGGCTGCATCTCTCAGCTGGCCCTCCTGTCGCCATGGCCACCTAATCATCCTCAGCTAATCATCCCCACCTAATCATCCTCACCTTCCAGTTGGCTCATTTATCGTCTCCATCCCCGTAGCAAAATTATAGATTCATAATTGTAAGATACTCGAGGTACTTGTATACAGTCAATGGAGTATTTAAGTGGCTCTGGATACCAGCACCAGGTGAATAAACAAATTGAGGTTGCTATACTGAAACAGGCGTCTCACAGCTCCTCCACAAGCAGCTTCATAACATAGTACCTGCCAAACACCAGCCTCAACGTCAACAGGGAAGAGGCCACCCGGGGAGATGTGGCTTTTTCTTTGCATCACTACCTAGAAGGCCAGCATCCTGGAGTGGCCTCTTCACTGTTGACATTGAGGCTGGTGTTTTTTGGGCACTATTTTATGAAGCTACTGGTTGAGGACCTGAGAAACATCTGTTTCTCAAACTAGACACGCTAATGTATTTGTCCTCATGCACATTTGTGCACTAGGGCCTCCAACTCCTTCTATTCTGGTTATAGGCAGTTTGAGCTGTTCTGTGAAGGGAGCTGTACACAGTGTTGTACATGATCTTCAGTTTCTTGGCAATTTCTTGCATGGAATAGCCTTAATTTTTCCTCATTAGACTAATGAGTTTCAGTAGAAAGTTCTTTGTTTCTGGACATTTTGAGCCTGTAATCTAATCCACAATTTCCAATGCTCCAGATACTCGACTAGTCTAAAGACAGCCTTTTGTATTGCTTCTTTAATCTGCACAACAATTTTTAGTGGTGATAACATAATTGCAAAAGGATTTTCTAATGATCAGTTAGTCTTTGAAATAATAAACTTGGATTAGCAAACACAGCGTTCCATTGGAGGTCTGCACTGAATTTCTGGTGTTAATTTATTCAACAAAGAATGTGCCTTTTGTGTATTGTTTCAAAGTGGGAATGTAGTAATTTAAAGTGCACAACCTTTTCAACAAAATACCGTCACAATGCTGGGAATGCTTGAATAGGGGTATTTCTATTGTTAGCTATTAATGCTAATGACAAAAAATAGGAATTACAGCTGTGTCAAAACTGGCACCCTATGCTCTTCATGGTGACCTTTTTGGACCCATAGCTCTCTATTCAAAAGTAGTGAACTATTACGGGTAGAAGAGCCATGGTAATATAGGCCACGATGATGTTATGAGAATTCTGTTGGCTCTGTGTTCACTGCCTGTTCAACTATCCCATTGTGCTGTGAAAGGCAGGCAGGAGGAACCTATTAGTATTTAGCGTTGTTGTGTGCCCATCCATGAGTAATGCAACCTGACTTAGCGTTAGCTTAGCATTAGCCTAGCGTGCTCAGCCTTCCGCAAGTAATGTTGACCCGATAAGCATTAGTTTAGCTTTAGCTTAGCCACTCATCCACCCGAGAGTAATGTGCCCTGACTATCACTGGAGAGAGAGGAAAAATATATTCAGTTTAATACGCAAGCCAGAGACTGACCCATTAAGTGATGGAGCCAGGGGCCAGCCCATGTGTTAGTTATGATGGGCAATGTACAAAGAATCCTCTATTTAATTATTTGATGAATTCCTCCCTGGGTTTTAAACAAATGAACTCTGATTAAATCAAATTCTTAGGCGCTAACGACGATAGGATAGGTTATCGGCTATGCTGGCCTTGTGTGCTAAGTGGCAAGTTCATTGCGACAGACAGGCAAATTGGTCGAAGTAACTTGTGTTCTGGTATCACACGTTCTGGAATCATGGGTGATTTGAGATCACTTAATCTGGTGCTAGGGTGTTGGAGTGTATAGCTGTGTGACCAAGTTTCGACAAAGATCAGATATCCATACCCTGATTGGTTGCACGTGCGCCTATAGTCAACAAGCATTGTCATTTCCTGGCCATTTCTGAGAGTATAATAGGTCTTTTAAGACCAGATCATTCAACAAGATATTATAACGTTCAGATGACCAGCAACCAACCAATCAATCAAATGAATTACATAAATCCTTTTTTACATCAGCTCTTGTCACAAAGTGCTTTTAAAGATAGGCTACACAGCGGCTTGTCTAAACTGCGGCTAGGCTACACAGCGGCTAGGCTACACAGCGGCTTGTCTACACTGCGGCTAGGCTACACAGCGGCTAGGCTACACAGCGGCTAGGCTACACAGAGGCTTGTCTACATTGCGGCTAGGCTACACTGCGGCTAGGCTACATTGCGCATGGCTGCCTGTGAACTCCAGGACAGGTGCTCAAATGAAGTGCCAGCCTGTCCGGAGGGGTGGCATTAACTGAGACAGGCTGCAATATGCAAATAAACCAATGCAAATCATTTTACTCCCTCGTTTTGCCAACAAGCAAAGCATAATCATTCCTATTTGTATGAATTCTTTTACCGCATTTCTGTTGGAGCACCATTACTTCTTTTTATTCATTGTTTCCTTCCAGGCAAATTATTTGAAAGACAATCCGGGGCGTGGCCAGACCCTGGCTTGTTGGTTAGCTGGAATGGTGTTAGGGAATGTCTGCAACGAGAGTCGAACATTTGGCAATTCTGGTGACATCACTGTAAAACCATTACAGCCCAAATTTGAATAAGAAAAAAAAGGACTCTATTTTTTATTTATGAGACATAGTTAGCAGTCTTATTGAAGGGCTGTCACTTCGCTAAGAGCTTTGCAACGGCCGAATAAAGGGTTTTCTGAGGGGATTTAGTCTTTAACTTGGACTCAAAACATTCAATATTGTTTAATTTCATTAAAACTTGTTTTAAATGAATTCATAGGGCTAACTTAAACTGTTGACAAAATACATTTCATTTGGTAGGTCTTGAAAGAAAGTCTAGAGCGAGTTTATCCTGTCTTCCCTCTGTACAGTTGGCAAAGTGTTTAACGTAATAGAGGCTTTTTCTAATTCAGTAAGCGACTAATTGTTTTAAAGCACTGTCTTACGTGGTCAACAATATGTAGTCATTATGTTAATCTTAGTGTGGTTTAAGTCTTGTGTTACGTGGAGGGAGGCAGTCTTATGCTGTAGGTGTGTGTGTGTGTTATAATTAGTCTGGACGATATTCTGTCGGATGCCTTCTAGGCAAAGACTATAATTCCTTGGTGCTTGTTCACACACACTAACTGCCCACTCGTGCCCATTACTAAAGAGGTGGGCAGAGATCCTGGCATGGTGATGCTCATGTCCATAATGGGCATTTACTTGTTGGAAACCACATGCTGTCCCCCCCCCCTCTCTCTCCCCCTCTATCTCTCCCTCACCCTCGCTCTCTGTTCCCCCCCTCCCCTCTCTCTGTTCCCTCTCCCCCCTCTCTCTGTTCCCTCTCTCTCTCTCTCACCCTCGCTCTCTGTTCCCTCCCCCCTCTCTCTCCGCCCTCGCTCTAACCCTCCCATTCTCTTTCTCACTGTCCCTAGTTTTATCTCCCTCTCTCACCTCCCTCTCCAGCCTGTTATTGATCCAGAGGGCAGGTTCGATAGTCATTTATTCTCTCCTAATATGGAGGTTGGAAACTGTCCTGAGACCGACCAGAAATAGCCTGGCAGCGTGGATGTGTCTATGTGTGTATCTCAGGGTTAGCTTGAGCATCTGCCCTGCTTCTGCCCACATTCTGCTAGGGAACCTGACCATACATGTTTCACCATGGGCCACTAGTCTACAATGAGTATAGTCTACAATCAGTATAGTGTGCAATAACTATAGTTGGCTATTACTGTAGCCTAGTAGAACTACAGTCTCTTACCACTGCAGTCTCCTATCCCTACAGACATCTATCCCTACATACATCTATCCCTACAGACATCTATCCCTACAGACATCTATCCCTACAGTCTTCTATCCCTACAGTCTTCTATCCCTACAGACATCTATCCCTACAGACATCTATCCCTACAGACATCTATCCCTACAGACATCTATCCCTACAGTCTCCTATCCCTACAGACATCTATCCCTACAGTCTCCTATCCCTACAGACATCTATTCCTACAGTCTCCTATCCCTACAGACATCTATCCCTACAGTCTCCTATCCCTACAAACATCTATCCCTACAGTCTCCTATCCCTACAATCTCCTATCCCTACAGACATCTATCCCTACAGTCTTCTAT
>JACXGK010011607.1:5442-15821 GCA_016801125.1 Novumbra hubbsi
GTATAATGGCATCGGTGTGGGTAGAGCTTCCTGGTATAATGGCATCGGTGTGGGTAGAGCTTCCTGGTATAATGGCATCGGTGTGGGTAGAGCTTCCTGGTATAATGGCATCGGTGTGGGTAGAGTTTCCTGGTATAATGGCATCGGTGTGGGTAGAGCTTCCTGGTATCTAGTCTTCATTGGGACCTGAACCGAAACAAAGACCCGGTGGGCAGGGTAGTCATCCCCTACCTCCAGTACAACCCCGAGTTCACACGTGATCCTGTCAGACAGTCTCCCGATACTACAAAAAAAACTCCCAATGATTCCCCCACTACCCCCCCACCCCCGCTCGTCTGCATTGCGATGATCGCCTGATGTACTAGACAAGGCAAGTTGAAGCACATCGGCAGCCAGGGGTGTGTCGTTGTGTTCTGGAAAGACCCGTGGTTTCCTGTAGAGCTCAGACGGATGCCAAGGTACCAGCGTCTCCGGGGCATGGAGACGTGCATCACTGCAGATCCACAAGGTTCATTCACATGACGCCCATGTTGATGCCCTCTCATGGAACCTCTGCACGTCCTCAACACCTGAGTGTCGCTCTCATCAGGGTTTGGACAGAGAATTCTGCAGTTTCTCCAAATCTCGGTATGTAAACGGTGGTCGTGTGGTTATTTGGATGACGTGATGAGGTACAGGTATAATCGCGATATCAAGTGGAAGGAAGGAAGTGAGACGTACTGTGGATGTGTCGGAGATATTTCCTGTATACAGCCACTGGGCAACCCCCAACAGATGTTCTGTTGCCGAGACCAAGGTCCTACAAGTCAGAGACGAGGTTTGTTGAAAGGTCTCTGGGGGTTTTGGTTTCCGTGCCCTGATTTCCTTCAATATTGTCATCACTGATTACCTAATGCAGATGTACTCAATTAGTATTTCAGACAGACCAGAACAGACCAGAACATGCATCTCCTGAGTGGAAAAGGCCTGGATGATATCCTTCATCGTCGTAGTAACAAACCCCCACCTAGAAACCCTAACTTCTAAATGTTCCGTCTGTTTACCCTGGCTAAGGGAAATAGAAGCAGTTTTAAAGCACCCCTTTTACATTTGTTGCATGTTGGTATCCTGGAATACATTTTGATGACTTCCATACTGACCCCGTTCTCCGTCCGGATCTGATTTACGGTTCATCTATTTAGTCTGGCTGTTTCAATGTAACAGGCGACGTTAATACAACACCTTCAAAACGCTCCCACCATCTCCCCCATTTATTAAGAAATATCTTAATCATTTGATTTCTCTAAGATCTCCTCATCCGATCAGCACTACTTCATTTGTTCAAATAGCCCTGACATAGCCCTTTATCAAAATACATTTTCAACTATCCCAACTGTAGATCCAAGAGTGTGCCGATGGGCTATTTGGAGCGTTGAGGTTCCGTCACATGTCACAGAAGCTCCCGTTGTATCGTTGAGCATTGAGACGTTCATTGTCTTATTATTTAAAGCTCATGATATCTTCATACAGCCTCAACATCTGCGTATTAGATCTG
Organism: Novumbra hubbsi; assembly: GCA_016801125.1. NCBI lineage: Eukaryota > Metazoa > Chordata > Actinopteri > Esociformes > Umbridae > Novumbra > Novumbra hubbsi. Next base: position 6,977 of record JACXGK010011607.1, read on the forward strand.
TCTTCACTACCCTGGATGGGACCCTGTCTGCCCTGTGTTCACGCCGTGTAACAGATCCCAGATAAACCAAATGTAATGTACATTAGTACATTTTAATGTCTCCATTTATAGGCACTACAACACTCACGATTCTATTCTTACTGTCCATATTCCCATTTCTACATAATTTGAAATTGCTTCTAGTCACTATTGTTATGTATATTTTGTATTTTTTCTGTCATTATTTTTGCTTTACATATTTCTTAATTGCTGCATAGATGTCTCGTGCCATGTCACAAGAATTTCATTGTTCAGAATGACGCATGTCATTCGGTGCACTTGACAAATACATGACTCCCTTTGATACCTCACTACGGGCTTTAATAACTAATGATTTTGTCCCCACTTATGCCAAATTAGAGCGGGTTTTAATTTAATACCGTTATTCAGCGAATAATTAATGTCATCTATTTAATAGCATTATTAATCCCTTAATATAGAACTGTCAAAAACCGTAAGCACCACTTAAGTCTGTTAATATGTTAACTCTACAGCTACCAACACATTCTACATGGATGGCTTACCAACAGGGTCATTTTCAAGAAAACACCGTCATTACAAAATGTTAACAGATTTTTATTTTTTTTTGTCAAAACATAATTACAAATTAAATTAAAATGTTTCATCTGTTTAATCTCAAATTAAAATTAAACCCGAACAGTGTCATTAAACTCTAAATAAAACAGCGCTATGATCTTCACATGACTTTGTAAACAGAAACATTGTAGAAAGTATAATTTAAATGTTCAAAGCATTCAGCTAAAAGAACAAAACAAATGTATTCCTTTTGATTGGGAATTTTAAAACCGAATTAATGCTGAATGCGATTGTACATGAAATACAACGTTTTCACTCACAATTATGCATTGAACCGTATTTATATATGTCTACAATAATTATGTACTATTTATGTTTTTTCTCTAAGCATCTAATCAGAGTAGCTTGACAGCTGGCGATCAGCTCTGTGTGAGCCTGGAGTGTGTGTGTGTGTGTGTGTGTGTGTACGTGTTCGGCTGCATGGCATGCTGGGTAGACCTCGTTTCCAATGCCATATAAACAAAAGGTTAATGAGGGTTCACAGGCCTTGCTGCTTTTTGTTTATCCCTTCAGCAGATGCCAACAGATTCACACACACACACACACACACACGCAGACGCGCATAAACACACAGACACACACACACACACACACCATGACCATTTTGCCGTAATTACTGCCGTTTGTATGGTGGATATTGGCTACTCTTCCTGCCGTAAATTAATATCTGTCTGCCGGAGTGTTGTCCTGTTATCATGATTTTAGTTTCGGCTCTGTCACGATTCTGTTGATTTTAGTTTGGTAGATTTGTTGTTTCAGCCATTTCTGAAGCAAATGGGGGATTGGTTGTTGTCCTCTAGCGGGGGACATGACCTAGCAACAACGCATCCAGACCCTGGCATATTGGAAGAGATGAGGACGTTCTGGAAAAAGTGACTTTATAAAATCTCAGTAATATATGCAGGTGTGTTATATGAAGATGATGGGAACCTTTGGGGAATTAGAAGTGATGTTCGTTCACATCAACAGCTTCAGCACATGTGAGGTGTGACTTTCCTGGTATACGCACCAATATGTCAGGCTCTGCCGTTTCGGTGCCTCAGTGTATTGGTAATGAATAAATACTGCCCTCTGGAGGTGAGATTATGAAAGAGCACTGTGGGTCTTACTCGGTGTTCAAAGAGTTACTTGAAAACGATGTCGTCAGAAGATGTATGGTTTTGGTGTGGGGAAAAAGCTGTGTTATGACGCACTGAAGTTACGACACATGAATCTTTGACTATTTTGCGTTTTAATGTTTGAATTGTGTTGTGATGTTTGCTCAGGCAGACACCAGGGGTTGTCTTTCTTTGGCCTTATCTGGTTTTGTCTGAAAAAGCACCCGAGGCCATACTACAGAGATAGTTTATGTTGTTCATGAAGGAGCCTGATATGGTTTTCACAAGTCGTACTTTGTGTTACGTTACTAAACAAAGAAGCCTAGAAATGGAGGCAATGTGGACAGATCTGTGTCTTACATAATGCTCGGTTTTGTATTTTAGGATATTGGCCTAGACAAAGGCTTTGCACTGAAATGTTGACATTAAACAGTGACTTTATTTTAATTTTTCAGCCTGGAAGAAGTTCAACAGGGGCTGGAGCTTGTGAACTGTGAGCTGAGTAGTTTAGAAGGCCAGAGAAGAGAGTCTGACAAAAACATACAGAGGCTCTCATCTTGAAACTGTGAGTATTCCATGTTCATTTGGTTGCTGAGTTGTCTTCGAATAATATCATGCTAACACCTGTATTTGTTTGAAACCCAGGGGGCTAATATGCTTACACTTTTGTTTGAAATCCAAGAGGGCTAACATGCTATCCCCTTTGTTTGAAACCCTGGAGGCTAACATGCTAACCCTTGTCTTTAACTGAAATCCGGGAGGCTAAGATGCTAACACCTTTGTTTGAAACCCGGGAGGCTAAGATGCTAACCCTTGTCTTTTTTTGTACCCCAGGAGGCTAACATGCTAACTCTTGTCTGTGTTTGTAACCCAGGAGTTGCAGCACGCCGGGCAGGATTGGCAGGTTTGCATCTCGGAGAGAGCAGCCCAGGCAGACAGGCTGAGGTTCCAGGAGCAGGCCCTGACCTCCCTACAGGACATACTGAGAGGAGACTGACTGAGGTACCTCCAGGAGAGCAAGAGGCTACAGGACTCCTCCTCCCGGGTCACCTACCAAAACATGCAGGGGAAGAGTGAACACAATAACATGGTAAAGAACCAAAACCTATCCGTGTCCAATCATAGGTTCAGATCCGGCTCTGTTTATTTGGGACTGGTAGTCTAGCGTTTACAGTGGTTTGGCCTTAACACTAAGATGCTTTATCGACTTCGACTTCTAATGACGACCGGGTGATATGTTGTTTTCCCCAACGAGCATAACACCAGCCCTGACGTACTCACTCCCCAAGGGTTTTTCACAGGCAGTTTCCACTTGCAAGCACTCACGTTTACCATCCGTGTTCCTGTATTTGGATCAGGACAAAATAAGCACCCCCCAATTAGCCCTTCCATGCTCCCCCACCCCCTAACACTCCCCCCCCCCTTCCCTAACGTTCTCCCCCCCCTCTTACTATATTGCTAAGCCCCCTCATCTCTCATATGCTAGATTTGTTCTATGATATACTGTATGTGTCTTCTTTTTTTTTTTTAAGTTATTTTATATCCCGTAAGATGTGTTGACTACCACCTGTTACCACCTAGTGGTAAAACACCAACGGACTTTAGGTATTGTATAAAAAATACATCAGGTCAGTCTGTACAAATTCCCCACAACTGGTCCGTCTGGACAGAAACCAGCTGTTGTCAGTTCTCTCCCAGATATGTATAGTGAGCTGTATGGAACATCTGTCTCATCATCTGTTCCTGGATCTGTCTATAACATGCACACAACTGGTTGTCTGGGTCCAAAACGGCACAATTTTCTCTGTGCAGCACACTAGATTTGGCTGTGATAAAAGGTAGTTGCCTACATAAACGATAGGGTTCAATTTGGGACGTAGCTGTCACAACTGGCTGTTTACTGATGAAAACAGGAGACGTCATTGAATATCTGTTCGTATTGCTGATGGTGACATGATATGTCATAGGCAAATGAAAAGGCAGTGGTTATTCGGAATGGAAAAATCTTAGATATTTTTTTATTTAATCTTTAGAAAAACGTTTAGCGTCTGCTTTGGACAAGCTGGGCGGGTTGGAGCGATGGGCTTGTTAGTAATGTGTTGGACAAACTGTCGGCCGTGGAAACGGCAGCGTTGTTGAGTAGACACCGGTGTCTGAGATCCAGACCATTTACACAGACAGGACAACACACCATATTGCCAAGCAGATTGCCAGGGGCTAAATGTTCTCCACTGTTTCACCCACTATAAGATATGTGCATGTCAAATAGACAGCCAAGGATTTAGCACTAATTGGTTAATTATTTAGTATATTTTTTGGACATTTAGCTTGTTTGACATACCTACACACATTTATTCATTGGTCGTTAGAAAGGAGTACCAGACAGGTGACAAATAGCCTGTCTGTCTGAATCCCCTGGCTGACGGACAGCCCGTCTGTCTGAATCCCCTGGCTGACGGACAGCCCGTCTGTCTGAATCCCCTGGCTGACGGACAGCCCGTCTGTCTGAATCCCCTGGCTGACGGACAGCCCGTCTGTCTGAATCCCCTGGCTGACGGACAGCCTGTCTGTCAGATGTAGGGTAATGCCCAGCCTGTCTAACTCACCGGCACATTTAGACAGCCAGCGTTGTTTCTCTAAACATGCTGTGGCTCATTAGAGGAACTGTCCTCAAGCAGAATAATTTTTACAGGGTTTCTGTATCTATGAACGTCATCCAACAATTGTTCACTTCAGTTGACCCACAGAACTGACTAGATTAACATGAAGTTGATCCTCTCCCTCACCTGCCATTAGGTGATCAATGTCTCATGAAGTTGACTCTCCCTCACCTGCCATTAGGTGATCCATGTCTCATGAAGTTGACTCTCCCTCACCTGCCATTAGGTGATCCATGTCTCATGAAGTTGACTCTCCCTCACCTGCCATTAGGTGATCCATGTTTCATGAAGTTGACTCTCACCCTCACATGCCTTTAGGTGATCCATGTCTCATGAAGTTGACTCTCCCTCACCTGCCATTAGGTGATCCATGTCTCATGAAGTTGACTCTCCCTCACCTGCCATTAGGTGATCCATGTCTCATGAAGTTGACTCTCACCATCACCTGCCATTAGGTGATCCATGTCTCATGAAGTTGACTCTCACCATCACCTGCCATTAGGTGATCCATGTTTCATAATGACCTTAAGACAAACTTGTGTTGCTCATCATTCCCATAAAAAGGCTCATGGGTTCAGCAGAAATAATATAATTAAATCTGCAGCTTAGCCGTTTATCCCTGTGTGGGCTGTGCATGCAGTAAACCTTGGGGTGATTGGTAGTGATTCTAACCCCCAGAGGGGGACAGGCCCTGTGGCCTCTATATAGCAGCACTTCTCCCTGGGGAAGGACACCAGCGAAGCCCAGGACCTGGATTAGTGCCTAGGCCTCATGGTCCCCGGCCAAAGCAGCTGCTGGATACTGGCCACTTCATTTCTATAAGTAGCATTAGGGCAAGGGATAGCATTAGCATCATGTAATGGTGGCTATTTGATTGTTAATTGAAATTTGGTAAGGCTAAGTAGGTCTTAGGGCAAATGGAATATGTATTTGTTTCGTTCACTGCTATCAGCGTTGGTATGGAACAGTGCTGAGCTATGGGGCCCATTTTATTAATATTCTGGGCTCATTTTGCCAGAGCTGTCTCAATATTTACACACACACCCACCTTTATATAATCCTGGAAAATGGTATGATGTGAAAATTACATCAGATAATGTAACTTACACATGATCTTTCCCTTACTTATAGTACTGTACTGAAGGTCCAAGAAGGGATATTGTAGTAAAGGCGAACTCCCTAAATTCACCAATCTAAAAGCTGAACGCCCAGAGATGATTGAACGTTTAAATTGATGGCAAGGACGTTTTAACCAGTTTCAGGGAGCCTTGGTCCAAAACTGACTGCCTCTGGTGATTGTTTTGACATACATCCTGTGATTGGGTGTGACATTTATGGCATGTGAGTCCTTCCATTAGTCGACATGGGAACATTCACTGTACTGATGGTCATTCAGAGTTTTAGGCATTGCTTCTTTAAAAAAGGCGTATTGAAATAAAGCCGACATTAGCGGCATCAACCATTAATGGTTCTGACTCAGACATTCATTATTCAGTTACTAATGGTTTTGGTTCAAACGCGTTCCCGACTCGGATACAAATTATTTTGAATCTCACCACTGCGTAGGAATGCACACAGAGCAAGTGACTTCGGTGTTCAGTCCTGGTTTCTGGAACAGTCTTTTTCGGTTTTATTCTCATACGATCGTCACTGATCCTGCTGTAATTGAATTAGCAGTCAGGATATTTCATAAAAAAAGTTGGGAAGACTTTCCCCTGTCTGCCAATGAGTCAAGGGTCCAGAGAGAATGAACACCATTACATGCCCACACCAGTTGGAGCAGGATGAAGGTGATTGTTAATTATGATTTGGGGGATGGGAATGTGATCTGTAGCTAGGAAAACATCCCTCAGCCTCTCTGTGCTGAAACCAAAGGCTTCTCTCTTAGGACACATCAGCTGGAGACCGCAGTTCTATCTATACCACTGCCCCTGAGGGAGGGAGAGGTTTGGCAAACCCAAACGGCCCAGCCACCGCCATACCGCCAAACCCAAATGGCCCAGCCACCGCCATACCAACCAACTCCCAGGCAGAGGTTCAATCTCCGTGGACTCTCGGGGACAATCCGGGCAGCTCATTGGAGGACGAAGAGAATTCTGGGAGGTCCAATAAGAAGATGGCATTTTGCAGAAAATCCAACCTGACCCGCTCCGGGAGTGTTAAAGACCTCATTTGCAAGTTCTCAGGGTCCGAAACGCAAGCGTCCCCAGCCAATGAGAACGGCTCACCAGTTACTCCTGTGAGCGGATCCCTCCCTGAAAACACTCGTCAGCCAATCAGGATGTCTGTGGCCAGGACTGGTATCGAGACCACCGCAGCGCTGCGGTTCCAGTCAGACCCGGCCACGTCAACTCCCGTGTCCCCACAGAGCCCTGCGAGCCCAATTCCGGGCAGCGCCACGGTGACCAACAAGAGCGCTTTCCCGACTATCAACGTGATCTCCGCGCTGTCTAAACCAGGCCCGGCACAAGGCACCTCTCACAGTGACTCCGTGGCTGACTCTGGAATGGGTCTGGTGAGTAGAACACCGGAGGCACCCCAGACCCCGGCCGGCGGTGTCACGCAGCCCCGCCGTCCTTCAGCACCTAACCCTGGCATCTAACCACACCGCGCCCACGGACGCTAACGGCATGTTCGTGCTTGGAGCCGCTTCAAGTGAGCCGCAGAGCGCTTTCAGTCGCTTCCACATTGTGCGTCATCCGGAGTGACCCCCCCCCCCCCAAGTTTGTCGGCTGCTTTTCTGCATGACAAGTTGTTGGCTGTTACCATGATGTTTGTTTCCCACTAATGTTAAGATCTTGCTTGCCTGCTAAATGGAATCACTGGTCTCTCTCTGTCCGTCGTTCTGTTCCACTATCTTACTATCATCTTCTCCTCCACCTCCCAGGAATTAGACTTTGATCGAAACAAGAGTCCTGAAAGTCCTGCGTTTGAGGACGAGCCGCCCCTTTCCGCCAAGGTTCGTCAGAACCCCAAATACCAACTGTACCTGTCTGGCGACATGATTAGGAATGGAACCCGGGACACGAATGAAACAGCGGGGGTGGAGAACACGTTTGGGAGAGAGCCCCGGAACAGCACCCTCTCCAGACTCAGTCCAAACCACCGTGGGTCCCTGGAGTCTCTGGCCTCACGCGACTGGGACAACATGTCGGACCGGGTGAGGAATGGGGCCCCTTGAGGCTGGTACAGGACCAGGGGCCAGGGGGATCAGATGCTAATGTGTAGTTGGACTCTCATATTGCTGTGTGGTTTGGCCAACCTAGACCTGGCCATTATGATGCAGTGCCATCTGCTGGCCAATTACAGTCTCTGCAATAACAGCATACTAGAATTTACCCTTCCTACAAACATTTTATTACTTGTAGTGGGTCCTTGGCAAAGCATTTTCTAAGACGACTTCATAATCGTGGATTTAATATTTTTTTTTTAAAGATGATGTTTCTATTTCTTCTGTAGACGGGAGGTTTTGAGAGTCCTCCCAGAGTGTTTAACAGCCCGTACACCATGTCAATGGACTACAGCAATGTCTCCAACCGGATGTCAGACTACAAGGTAGGACACAGCCAACCACACAGTTATAAACCCAATGTGCGGTGAACTAACCAATCCACTACTGCCTTGTTATTTTGTACTGTCAAACTCTTCTTCCTTTTCACCTCTTCCTCTCCGTTTGATGCAGGAGGCCATGTCTCGAGCTGGGTCAGAGCTGAACATTTACAACTGCTACAACAACCGAAGCACCAGTCCTGTGCAGACCCTGACCCCAACAGGTATCGCTCCACGGACACGCTTCTCGGCCTACGACGCCATCAGGAGGCGTGACCCCCAGGTACGGGGACACTGTCCCAGGCAAAGAGATAAGTTTAGCTAAGCGTATTATAAGCCTTATTGTAACCGGGGGTGAATTATTCTGAATTCGAGTAAAGCACTACAGGGTTGAAATCCTTTTCTCTAATTGTTTTAAACTTTTGGTTTTTAGTTCGTATCTGTGCTCAATGACTGACAGGTGTGTGGTTTACCAGGTGATGCCCAGTCAACTCTCCATGAGATCCAATGTGTCATCTTTCACCATGCCCCACAAGAGAGACTACATTGAAGAGCTGACCAAACAGATGGATACCTGCCAAAAGGTACAGACAAACGCATCACTGTCCAAATGCATTTAGAAATCACTAGTAATGGTTAGGAAACTGTCCTCACCTGTTTCTCTATCCTGTCTCAGAGGAACCAGGTCCTATTGCTCTGTCCTCACCTGTTTCTCTATTCTGTCTCAGAGGAACCAGGTCCTATTGCTCTATCCTCACCTGTTTCTCTATCCTGTCTCAGAGGAACCAGGTCCTATTGCTCTGTCCTCACCTGTTTCTCTATCCTGTCTCAGAGGAACCAGGTCCTATTGCTCTGTCCTCACCTGTTTCTCTATCCTGTCTCAGAGGAACCAGGTCCTATTGC
>JACXGK010011608.1:0-15719 GCA_016801125.1 Novumbra hubbsi
CTTATACATCTGAGTCAGAATTTTTACTATTTACACCTTATATGGGATCTACTGTACATATGTAATGTATGTTTTAACTTTTGCCCTTTTCTGGCCTCCAAATCAATTATGATTAACAAATTACAAAAACAAATGTGGCCCTCCATTTCATTTCAAAATCCTGATGTGGCCCCCGAGCCAAAATATTTGCCCACCCCTGCTGTAAGCATTTGCAAACTGAAGAGACCAATTGCTGTAGTTTTGAAAGTGAAATGTTTTCCCATTTTGACATAGGATGTCAGCTGCTCAGCATTTTCAGGTGTCCATTGTCGTTTTGTTTGTTTCATAATGCCCCAAGTATTTTCACTGGCGACAGGTCTGGACTGCAGGCAGGCTGGCTTCGCACCCAAACTCTTTTACCACTGAGCCATGCTGTTGTTTTATGTGCAGGAAGTGGTTTGTCATGGTCTCGCTGAAATATGCAAGGCCTTCCCTGAAAAAGACGTTGTCTGGATGGCAGTATATGTTTCTCCAAAACCTGAATATATTGTTCAGCATTAATGGTGCCTTCACAGAAGTGCAAGTCACCCATGCCTTGTGCACTAATACACCCCGGTACCATTACGGATGCTGGCGTTTGAACTGTGCACTTATAACAAGCCGGATGGTGCATCTCCACTTTAGTCTGGAGGACGTGGCGTCCATGAATAATATTTCAACAAATTTTGATTTGTCAGACCACAGGACAGTTTTTTACTTCACCTTAGTCCATTTTAAATGAGCTTTGGCCCAGAGAATGTTGCGGCGGTTCTGGATCTTGTTCATACATGGTCCCCTGGTAGAGGTGTAACTTGCATTGTGGATAGTTTTCAGAAGTGTTTCTGAGCCCATGGTTTCCATGACAATGTTATTAATGCAGTGTCGCCAGAAGGCCCAAAGATCATGGCCATCCAATATTGGTTTTTGGTCTTGTCCCTTGCCTACAGCAATTTTCTTTGGATTCTCTGAACCATTTATTAATATTATATACCGTAGATCTGGGTTCATCAACTCCGGCTCTCAAAGCCAGTTCCGCCCCATTTCTTCATCGCAAACCTCTAATTAGGGACTTATTAAGACCTGAGACACCAGGTGTGTCCAATTAACAACGAGGTAGAATAGAAGACCAGCAGGCTTTGGCCCTCATAGGGTAAGAGTTCATGATACCTACCGTAGATGATGAGCTCCCCAAACTCTATGCAATTTTACATTGAGAAACGTTTTTCTTCAATTGTTGCACTATTTGCCCATGCAGTCTTTCAAAGGGTGGTAAACCCCTACATCCTAACTTCAGAGAGACCTATCCTCTCTGGAATTATCTGTAAATACCAATTTATGTAACTGACCAATTTAGTTGTGATGTTTCACCAAGTTTAGTTTTTTGGTACACAACTTTTCCAATCTTTTGTTGTCTCTCCCAATGTTTTGGAAAATGTTGATAGCTTACAATTAAAAAGTGGGCATGTACACTGCTCAAAAAATAAGGGAATTCGTAATCATCACAGTATAACATTAAGTCAATTAAACTATAATTATGTCCAGTTAGGAAGCATAAGCAATTGTGAATCAATGACACCTTTTTTTGGTCCAAATTAAATTCACAACGGGTGCGCTGGAGAGGCAACAGCAAGACAACCCCCTCAGAAAGGTAATGGTTTTGCTAGTGTTTTTGTCACTACTGTTAGCATGAAGCGGTACCTGCAGCCTATTCAGGTTGCACAGGCAGTCCAGCTCCTTCAGGATGGTACTTCCATAAGTGCATGGAGGAGATACCAAGAGCAGCAGGACTGATATCTGGTCCTTTGTGCGAGGAGGAACAGGAGAAGCACTGCCAAAGCCCTACAAAATGACCGCCAGCGGGCTACGGGGCTCCAGATGTTCATTACCAAACAGTCAGAAACAGACTCCATGAGGGTGGCATGAAGGCCTGACGTCCTCTAGTGGGACCTGTGTTCACATTTCCATAAAATGTAGCAGGGAAAAAAGGATTTATTTAATTATTTTAACTGGTTTGACTATTTTGTTTTCAAATGATGCAGATTGCAAAAAGATCACAAATGAGGCATTTGAGTAATGTATTTATCCTTATAGCTTATATTGCCTTGTTCGGAAGAATCTGCTGGAAACTGTAAAAGAAAAGTGGTGCGGCAAACGCACACAACGGAATCTGGTGGCATTTAATGACATGTCCATATTCCATCATGCCCATGTGATGATGGACTCGCATGGTTTAAGCCGTGAGCAGTCAGGTTTCACATCGGGCCACAGAACTGTCACACAATTTTGAAGGAGTTGAATGCAGTCACTGTCCCTGGATAAGAAGCTGCATTGTGTATGTATTAATTGACTTGTCAAAAGGTTTATACTGTGGTACGTAGCATTCACTTGATAACGTCACTGGGTAACCTTGAATACACTGTGGTAAACCCCTCCTACATTTCTGGTTAGGGTAAGTCAAATTTTCTACCACTAGTCTACCCATATCACCTCAACGTTTCCGCCTGGCGGTGTTACAGCGATAGCTATAAAGAGATTTGCTTTTTTTGGAAAAATACTCCAATGAATGTTCTATAAAGGCAATGTCAGTACACATAAGATAAGTGTTCATGCACAAGCTGCTGCTGGTGTATTTTACTAGCTAGAAAAAAACAAAGCTTATTGACCATGAAGATTGTTTAAGGGAGGCGTGCTCCCTTCGCTGCTGGGGGTTCTAGGCTAGGTGGCTGCGTATGGTCTATGCTATGGTCTGGCCTTGATTTGGCCTGTATGTACGGTGCCAGGGCAAAACCACTCATGGACCTTGTCCAGGAACTTTCAATTATTTATTATTTGGATATATGGGGCATATAAAATGCTGGAGGCTTGCCCTTACCAATTTAACAATGACATTATAGGTTACTTACTTCGCATTCATGTTACAGTTTTGGGTGTCTCTGGAGTTTCGATTTTTGCTTTGTTAAAGATGCAATGCGCTCATATTTGCTGCTAGCTGACTTCTGACGGGGGAATCCCTATTGGCAATGCAAATTGGCCAACATTGCCCAGGGAAGGGAGGAATTGTCAGCTGGTGTTTTCTAGTCTCATCTTGCTCTCGCAATACCCTCAGGTGGCTGCACAACAAGCTGATGTTGTCAGGTGAGTGAGAGTGACCTCAGGCAGTGACTCGTGTGACCCTCTGGTTGAAAGAGCAGTGTGTGTGTGTGTGGGGGGGGGACATGGATTTGTGTGGATGTCTAGGAGGAATGCTTACAGTGAACTTTCAAATCTGTTGGTAGTTGTTGCAATGAGACAGGGCTGTATATACAAATGGATTTGATGAATTTCGGAAAAGTGCACATAAAAGTACACAACAAATTTAAGGAAATGCTTTTTATTGGATCTAATAGATACAAATATTAACTTGCATAGGTATTCAGCAAGGGATTCTATTATCAAAACTGAATAAAGTATGGGGGAAGCGACATTGAACCAAGTATAGCATGACTCCACCTGCTGAAATAATGGTGACCGGTGATGCCAGTCTCTGTTATTCTAATTAGTCCCAAAGGTTAGGCCAATAAAAGGGCCCTAGCATGCCACATGGTCCCTAGGCTAGGCTGTCTCAGCCACAGCAGCTGAGGTCTGTTTATTATGCCAATTCATTCATTGTAATTGAAGAACATTAGTTGTATAAAATGTAGTCTTCTGAAACGCCTTTATTTGTTTGTTGTATTCAAACAAACTAAAACTAAGTTTTCATTTATATATTATTCAACCCATTTTCTCTCCAACCTCAAACCAATTTTGTTACCAAGGACCTTTTTTGTCCCAGCGGACTCGGGACAGTCAATATCCAGGTGTGTCTTCAAAAGCACATCTGATATTGATCTGGTTCTTCCCACGCTGCTCACTCATCCTGGATGTTCAGACCTAAATCCTTACCTGCGGGAAGGAACAAACTCTCCTGCCTGCCTGCCTTTGAGCTCACACGTGCCCAAGCTGCCGCAAGGATTCACTAATGTGTGCCAAGCAAGGCTTGCAAATTTGTTAACTAGCAGGCAGGACTTAAACCTTGGTCTCCCAATTACTTACATATTAGTATAGTTTGTTTTGTCATTTTTGTAGCTCATCTGTCTCTATGTAATATTGACATGATGTAAATAGCATTCTCACATTAAAAATTCATTTGGAATTGATCTGGAGACACCTTTCTTGACTTTCAACCAAATTTTTTTATCCCTAATATTAATTTAACCGTAATCTTAGATATTCTGAAGTTAAAAACAAATATTTGAAACCGTTGGTTTTCTTAGAGGAGTATCATCACAACCAATATGCAATTATGATTTTATACACTACAGAGGTGTACAATATTGATGCAAGCATAGGCTTATTAGTCCATTCTTGTTTCAGTACGAGTTATTTCATTTGGTGGCTCTTGAGCATGACTAAATACAGCTCTGGCCTATTTATTTGTTGCAGCTTTGATCCAGGTGTTGTTTTGCTACAGCCAGCAATCGCCAGCAATCCTGTCATTAATGTGTATTACCTTCTGCTCCAAATTAATTTGTAGACTATTTGTATTATTTCTACAATTAGTCTGAAAGGGTCCGCCTGGTTTAAACTATGGGAAAACACACTGCGGTTTGCCAACTAATCCACTATTACCAGGTAAAGTAATGACAGAAGAATGCCCAGTGGAATACATTTTCAAAATTGCTCTGATAAAAAACAAGGTTTTAGTGTTAAATCTAGGCTAACACTATAGAGATGTTCTGAGATATTCCCTCAGCATGGGAGACAATGTTATCAATTTTACCTTTTCACATGTCATCACAATGTTCACGCTCTCAAAGGCTGTCTTCTGTGCCTAGTTTTACACAGACTGAATTGCATCTATTTGGGTTTGGAACATGGATACTTCAACTTAAACCTTCTATTTAAAGATTTTAGCAAAAGAGAAACTCTGAGATAGTGTATATTGTATACTGTACAATTAATTGAATATGGATCGCCATTACAAATTTGGCTTCCCACAATTAAATGAACATGATCGATTGTGATATTGACGTTTAAAATTTGTGCTTCACTCATAGTTAACTCAGCTGCATTTCAAAACCATCAGGAGCCAGTCACAGACTGTGTCCTGGATGTTGCAGATGCAGTCCAGAGTAATAGTAATACAACAGAGAGCACAGTCAAAATGGAGCAAAAGGCAAAAAGCTAGTCCCTTAAAACGGATCATCATCTGTTGTTTGGAAGTGCTATGGATATAGGGCAAGTGAAGTTAAGCAGGAACAAATCATATACACGGAGTGCTTTACGATGAGTGCGTGATGGCCAAGATGAATAAAGTCACTAACTTTACCTCAGGGTGAAAGAAAATGTTTAAGGACTAGGTCAGGTTTTCAAACTGCAGTTTTCAAAAGAACTATCCCTGTTGCTATGCACTGAAAACACTTTGGAATTGATTTTCCCAATAGAGCAGTTACATTTTGGAGCCATTTAGTTTTTCCCCAGATAGATAGATGTGGGAATATTATGTTGTTTCTAAAAATCTTAACATTATCCTACCCCAATAACTGAGGACAATCATCTAATTCAGTGCTTTGAGAAAGAAACCACATAGTGCACCTAGTTCTAAGCCCATATCACAAAATGACCGTTATGATGAAGGAGCAGTTTTGCTCTTCAGGAGCAGTCCTAAAAAATCCTTGAGATAATTATGTGCTTTTGTAGGTAAGCCAGCAGAAACTGAAATTTCTGTCCCTGTGGAGCCAGAAGTTCTTTAATCCAAATAGCTACAGGTCTTCAGAGGAGCTCTTGATTGGCCAATAACAAACAGTTTTAAACATATACAGTTTAAATTAATTCTGCTGAACAGGTTTGTTGGCTGCTCCTTCTGTTCAAATCTCTCAACTCTGCAAACAATGCAATTGAGAAAGTCCTCTGGGAATTATGCAGCAGAGAACTGACCTCGCACTTGACCTGTGGGTGGACCACGAATGTCCATTTGGCTCCTTAACGTTCTGCATTCCAAACGGCGGACTGTACACTATACACCTTTATACTTTTGACAAATGCTGTAATTGTATGTAGTGCAAAATAGGGTGACATTTGGATACAAATGTAAGTAAAGACCTGACATAGTCAACAGGTTCAAAATGACTTCAGAGCAACAAAGTCTGGGCAACTGATACCTTTACAAGCTGCTCATACAGTGATGCTGGGGTAATGTTTTGAAAGAAGGAAAGAGATCGGAACCAGAAAGGTGGTGACAAAGACACTGCTGGGGGTGGCAGTTTTTCATCCACTTTCCCTGTCTCCTGTGGACACTAATCCCAGAGCTATAGGGCAACAGACAAAGGGAGGCCTAGTGCCACATTCAAGGCCTTCATACAGGGCTTTGCTGTACCCCAAACACTGTGTGCTGTTGTAACAGCGGGCCTGTGTGAAGTGATGTTCTCATCGTCCATTGTTAAATGTTCTCTTCAAAACTACCACTTAATCAGCACAGATAAACCACTACCAAAAAACAATGGCTTCTTCTTGGTTGGTTTGGGTTGTATTCGTCAAAGGTGATAATTGTAGTATTGGCATTTTGCAATAATGACGTACTGCTAAAACAAGCTGTGGCTTTATCAACATTTCTTGGACATTTGAGTTTCTGCCTCTGTCACATTGCACTGCATAGAATTGCTGCTGTCACACTGGGAAAATGTGGTCGGTAAGCAGGCATTTTACTAAATATAAGCCCACCAAATCCGCTTTTCATACATTTTTATATATGCTGTCCCAATTTAAGTGAGAACATGTTTGTTAAAATGAAAGTCTAATCTCTCATTTGTAGTGTTAATAATTAACTTGTATCAATTTCTAATGTTTTCATTGTTTAATTCGTCAAAATGTGTGGCATGGGCTTAATCAGAATCAGCTTTATTACCAAGTAGGTTTACCCATAAAATGAATTTACTTTGATGCTATGGTGCGTGACAAAAAACACAGTAAGTGGATATGTAGGTAGGACAATAAAATTGACACAGTAAATATAAAACCCTTTAAGCCCATGGGTGTTTCAAATAAGCCCACTTCAGATTTGTTGATAAATATTTATATATATATAAAAAAAAAAAAAATAGCAATACAAACTTGTTCTGTTCAAATCTGTAATGTCCTAGCTCTCAATAGCAATTTTCATTTTGTCCCCACTACTATCTTATGGCAAATAAATGTCATTTGAAAAAGTCGTGACCTGCCTTTTTGCTGCATTGTCAACGCAGACTAAACTAGCGACATGTCTTCTTTGGAATGTAGCCAAAAAAACTATTCACAAACATAATCAAAACTATAGTTGTAATGATTCTTCAATACTTTATCTTCAATGTGTTTTGATTTTTTATGATGTTTTTATGAAGATTTCTGAAGACCAACTGGCAAAAGGAAAAACTGTTTGGAGGTTCAATAAATGTTCTAGGGCTAGTAAATGAGTCAATATCGGGATTTATTTTCTGAGGGTACAAAAATTACTAACTTGTTTTCAACTTCTTCTGGGATCAGCAGGCACATGCCACACATGCTTTAATAATGACTCAATATTGACAAATCTGATCAGCATTCAATAATACTTGTATAAATAAACATATTTATGTTACAGGGAGCTAACAGCAGAAGTTATAAGTGGGTTTATTTGGTCTGTGGGCTTAATTGGGACGTTTGATCTAGAGCCGTCTAAGACATTGGTAGAAGTCAAATACCATGATGGACCAAGATGAGCAAAGTTAATGTGAAGGGATTAACGCAGTTGGAACAGCAGGAGCACGCTATCTAGTCTGGGGAGTTATCTGGTCGGGGGGGGGGTTATCTGGTCTAAGCACGCTATCTGGCCTGGTGCTGGTAAAGGGGGGGGACACACTAACTTTCCTTGACCCAAACACATCAAAACTTTTCAACATTTAGCTTTTGTTGCCAACTATTGGTGAGCTATCAATTCTATTTTGTGTATATATGTTCAAAATATATTATTATCTTGCTATCTATGTTTTTAGATCACCATATGGCTAACGTGTGGTGTAAAAATGTGTGTAATATGCAAGCTTAAATAAAGTATTATTATGCTATATAATAAAACATGGGAATGTTTAGTCAAATTCGAGGTATGATCTATCCATGCAGTTAATGCTACAGTTTATTCATATTATATGTCTAGAAACATAATCAACCAACCTACGTTATATCTGTTAAACTTGGTGATGGGTTTGTGTGTCATGTGTGGTTGAAAATGCCTGCTCAGGATTACAGTAACTTGCATAGAGAAGCAAAACTTCACCAAAATCATCACTAGGTCGGTAACCCAAAAATAAAAGTATTAGCTTTGTTGCAGAAATGTCTGTATACCTGAGAAAAAGAGAAAGACATTGTCAGATTGGCACGTTTTAGTATGAAAGATCACATAACTTCCTCTGTTGCAACTACTTACCTTTGCTACCAATATCCTATCAGTGTCCTATGCATCCATGTTGTCTAAATTCATTCTGCCTACATGTAATATGTTCTATTTTCTATTTTGTTCTAGAGGGCGGACTACACATTCCAAGATGGAGGTGAAGACGTCACTTCTGGATGACATGATAGGGGTGGGGGATATGGTGCTCCTAGAACCCCTTAACGAAAACTCGTTCATCGAGAACCTGAGGAAACGCTTCGACCACAATGAGATCTACGTAAGTTCTCGTTTATCTAATAAGTCAACTAAATATGTTACATGAACACAGTGGCTTAATGTGGGTTTAACTTGGTTTATATAATGAATTCCTTGTACATGTATTTGACACTGCGCTTAAAGGTAAGCAAACAATTGAAAGTGTTTGATTGTGTAACTGTGTTCAGCCCCAACTGTAGTTCTTAATGTCTTCAACTGGTTAAACTTTACTTTAGTTTTCCTATTCCTAGGAGTTTGTTTACACTCATCTTAGACAAACATGAAATGTACACTTAAGAAATCTGCATACGTACATGCATCATACATTGTTCCTTAACTCTTGGCTGAGGCCTGTGCATAGCCTATTCATTTCTGTCCTGCCCTCAAAAACACTGACACGGACACAACTATCCCACCAAGTAACCCTAAGACAACCAGTCAGTTAATCACTTCACCAAGAATGAAGAAGATATATGAAATACATCTTAATATATGAATATATCTGAAATATATTATATATATTGGTTTATAAGGCCAGGCAAGCTCAATCAGGCATGGATTATATCGACATATATTAAAATAAGTGTAAATAGTGCTCTGTCCCATGTCTGGAGACGAGTGGCTGGATGAGAGCTCTGGATCTGGTCTCTGCTCCTGGCTGCCCCTAGGAACTACTGCATTTCTGTGGGTTGGCTTTCTGTGGGTTGGCTTGACAGTCAGCATCTATGATTATTGCCCTGGTTTTCTCCTCACTGATGGCTAGGTCATTGTGAAGCCAGAAACCTGAGGAATGATGTCACCGCACTTCACTCTCATTGGCTCGTTTCATTGATTTTGTGATATTGTAGAATGCATGATGTGTTTCAAATATATTCTTATTGGGCTTGGCTAAGTTATGTCTAAGCAGTAAACAATAACGTTTCTGGAAAATAGTTTTTTAGCTATTCATTGGGATGTCACGTTAGTGTGACATCTTTTAACCGCAGTAAGAATGATTGATTCTCAAAAACAATGTCGATGTGTACCCTCTTCCAGCTGAGCACCTGATGGAAACTTCCAGAGTGGTCAGTAACACACGCCTAAAGCATACTTACCATTAACGTTTGGGTGGAACTGCCACCTTTACTGGTGGGCACAGACTTGTTTAAACTTCCTGGCTGCTTGCAGTCCATAATTATTCTTATTCCTAGCCGGACCATGGGCCAGTGTCCTTAGGTGTATTTCCAGCAGTCGTTTTTATAAATGAGGTGAATCTGGCTTGCTCTTTTTGGCCCTTACCAGCTGGCCTGACAAACTTTAGTATAAGATATGGATTATGTGACACTTGACACACTATATGACACCCTCCCCCTGGGTTATTTCTTCTGAGATTGCCATGTAAGTATCGAATTACTGCAGGAAGGGCCTGATTTCTAAGAATTACAACAATTACAACCCTTTTTCTTTTTACCCTTGAACGGTCCGTAATGCGGTAGTTTTTTCTGATTTTTATGGATGACTCTGAATGCTTCTAAATGAAACCTAATGCTGTTGCTCAACTACTGTCACTGTTCACTAGTTTGTCCGGATGGTGATTATTTTAGGACCAGGAAGCAAATTATAATTTTTTTTTTAACAGCTGTTAATTACAAAGTCCCGCTAGCAGACGTTTTCCTTCTCTCTATCATTTGCTCATCACTGCCTAACTTTATTCGGCAACTTTGAAGAACTAGCTTTTAAATTGGCCTTTTTTGCATGTCTGGAGCGCACCGCTTTACCTCTTTTATGGAACCATCATTAATGTTCAGTTTGATCTGGTAACAAGCATGTCTGATCACGCTTATGCCGTGTGGGTTTGATCTACAGAGTAGACCCCCTTGTCACGGACCTAGTCTTTTTCTGCCCTCAACAACTATGGCTAGATTGTTGTCACCATATTTGGCATGATAATGACCTTAAGGGTTGGCAATATGGCACTAAAAGACTTTGTCAATTCTTGCCTCAGCATTTCCAAAGGCTCTTATGTCACCCATGTGCTTTCTGACAACTGTCCGTGGGATATAGTGTAGCAATAGAAAATATCAGTCTCTCCTGCTTTAAGTGGGTTATATAACATCCATTATTACAGCGAGCGGGGGAGTGATGAGGATCACAGCCTGGTCCTCTTTTCTGTAAAGGTCATGTTTTCAGTTGGCCAGATCATTTTTGTGGGGCTTTTTCAGATATGTCTGACAGTGGTCAACCGCATCTAGTGTTTTGATGAAACAATTGAAAAATGCATATTTCATGTTTTTTTTCTAAATCGTAATTGCCGGAAATATGTTTTTATGTAGAACACTGGCAATGTTGATGTGTAAATCTGGTTTCTTTCTGACCAAATTCTAAGTTGAGAATGACCAGAGTCCAGTCACTGAAAGGGGAGCCATCACAGGGCTTAAAATTCAACGATGCCCTGGAGGGCCAGTGGGCTTGAAATTTACTAGCTCAATGGCCCCAATTTTCTTTTTACTGTCGTTCCTTCCAAAAGTTGTAATCTATCTGCATTACAACAAATAACTATACACTTTTGTTATCTAACATGTTTAACAATTTATGAAACGCATCCTGGATATGTTCACATAAAAAGAAATCAAATTAATTTCAAATTATAAAAATTTAACAAAAGATAACATAATTGCATAACTCTTGACTAGCCGCGCCCAGAGCTGCAAGGTTATTGTTTGTGCGTGTGGCAGATGACTAATAATTAGCCTGCGGCTCTTAGCGCCAGTCCAGTTGAGCAGTGATGTGACCGGAGGCTATCTGGAATTCTTTGTCTATAAAACATTTAAAAAGTTGCGCGAGTCACTCAAGTGAAGGCATCAAAGTATAACAACAAGTTTTAAAGCTAACCGTTTTACCTTACAACTGTAAGATGTCATGTATATAATGGGGTCATTATTTTCTTTTTTTTTAAGCTAGATTTTGGTTTGCAGTGGCCCGATCGGTACAATGACTTGCTAGTGATATTGGTCCCGACTTTTTTACTGGCCCGTTGTTGTGGAGCCCCACATGGCTATTGGTTACGTTGTCCCTGCTTTCTTCACACCACCCTCTGCCCTACATTCCGCTACGATACACACCATGACCACTTGACCCCCACTGCCCATTGGCTCCTCAAAGCATTGTTCTCCCAGCACCATTCCGCACATTTGTCCTTTGTTTTCACTTCTCCTGTCCTGATGCTCTCTCCGCTGTACTCCGGTTACTGCATGCCTGAACGATGCAGCGGGATGGAAGTCCCAGCTTGGAAGAGCAGTAGGAGGCAGAAATAAAACTCCACTGACTTCAGTGCTTCCATGTGAGCCAAGTAGAGCTCCACCTGAGATTCATACTCTGACCCAATGTCAGTCTTCTATACCGTTTCATCATCGAGCTATCCCTGTAGATGTACGTGGGTAGAGTGCCCCATCTTTACTGTCACTAATGGCACCACTGCTTATCAATTTCCCCCTCGCCTTTCTCTCCCTTTCATGCAGACGTACATTGGCAGTGTGGTGATCTCCATGAACCCCTACAGGTCTCTTCCAATCTACACACCAGAGAAGGTAGAGGAGTATCGCAACAGGAACTTCTACGAGCTCAGCCCACACATGTGAGTCCTGGCCACGTCCACCTCTTCTCTGGTAACCTCAAACTATTGCCACCATTAGAAGGATGTTTTGGTTGTCAGATATGAGATCGGTGTCAAACACAGCGTTTTTGATCATTCCAGTAAAAAGGACTGATGACTTCTGTACAAATTTCACAGATTACAGTTCACTTGATGATATCCAAGGTCCCATACTCTTGAACCACAACAGGTCAACCGCATGTTACTGATGTGCCATTTCACACAGTGAGACAGGTTTATATGCATTTACACTGGGGCTTTCAGTGAGACAGGTGTATATGCATTTACACTGGGGCTTTCAGTGAGACAGGTGTATATGCATTTACACTGGGGCTTTCAGTGAGACAGGTCTATATGCGTTTACACTAGGGCTTTCAGTGAGACAGGTGTATATGCATTTACACTGGGGCTTTCAGTGGTCTGGGTCTTATCCCAATATGTGCTGCTATTTGGGCCTTCAGGGTCCAGAAAGAGCACTCCGATGAGGGAAAGAGTGATAACCAAGTCATGATTTATAACCCCTGTGTGAAGAGCGAGACATTCCTGCAGCTGTGGCACCAGTGGACTTGGGGTCAATTTTAAAGTGAAGAGAATTTAGACAGTCAACACTCCATTTCAGTCAGCAAACACTACTACTACGCTTACATGTGACCTTTGTAACGGGGACAGTGATACTGCAAATTCTAGGCCAACCCATATTCAATACGAACTGGCTTCAGAGTGTCCACTCCATGGACATGTGTTCAATACCAACAGGGAACCTACACCCTGGGGCTGTGGGGGGGTTATGGGTGGTCTTGTAGTCAGTGGACACTGCAGGCTTCTTTTCTTTCTCTGGGGAAGAGCAGCAGCAGTGTCTAGTGGCTCAGGCTTTTTCTACACACACATACACACACACACACACACACACACACACAACAAGAAATAGAGTAATGCAACAAACAAAAATAAACACCCATATCCCCTCAGTCTACCAGTCCTAATCTCACCCTACATGGGCACTGAGGATTGAGCGAGGTAAACATCTACATTCAGAACTTTGTGCATCTTTTCAGCTGTAATCTCCACCGGCACTGTTTTTTGTTGACAAACGGGACTCCTTGGTTTTAATTTGGCCCTTTTGACCTTCTTTTTTGCGTTACTACTGAGAGGTTCTTCCAAAGCCCTTTTCATGCTTCCATTGATGATGCAGTAGGCAAGTGTGCCTTGTCAGGGAGCTGCATTTAATAGCTGCATTTCCCGGCTCTGGGACAGGTGGTTCATACTGGGTCGTTAGCCCAGCCTGACATCTTATTTTATGGTCTTGAAAGGGAGGTTGCAAACTGTGTGTGAGTAGACATCCAAATAAATATGTATATGTGTATTATATCGCGATACATGCAGAGAGACTGAAAATAAAGCTGCATGTAAACATGGTCAAATATTCTATTTTAATAGGACAAGCCATGCATTCACATACAACAAATTAGTTTAGTGTTATTTGTGAACAACGTGTCCTTTACTAATTATCTACCAATGCCTTTCCTCCAGTATATTGCATGCTTACCATGTTTCTTTTTATATAGAATCTTCTTCTGAAAGAGTTAGGTAGAAAGAAAAGTGTGGTTGTAAACAGACACAACTGATACTAAGTTATCAAGCCATGGGTGACAGTAAGGATGAACAGCGCTGAACATAGAAACGTATGCTCCCCTTGGGTTGTGTCCCCAATGGCACCCTATTGTTGTACGCTGTAGGGATCAGGATGGCATTTAACATACAATCCGTAATTGGTTTTCACCCAAATGGATTAGTCTCCTTTTATTGTGGGCGGGGGAGTTGTGGACCACAATGTCCCTGAATGTTCTTGAAGTGGCTGTCATTGCCCAAACCAAGTGCTCCATACATTGATCTTAATCCTTTGGTCGATGTCAGACCATCTGGATAGGCCCGTCTGTTTGTGTTTGTTCTGACTGACCACCATCTCTGTGTAACACGACACCAACACACATACGAGTCCAGACTGCTGTCACATGTTCATCTTCTCTGTCTCTCCAAGACCATTGATCAGGAGCTTCCATAATCATAGTTCAGCATAGCTAGAAAAGTCAGTCACTACTACAACTATGTTTTGTTGGAGCTTCTATATGAAGCTTTATATTTTTTATTATTGGTAATTTATTTTCCCTAATTTTACCAGGTATGCTGAGAACCCATTGTCTAACAATTTTCTTTCCTAGGATGCTAGTCAAATAGCAGAGCCATTATTCAGTCAAACACAGAGATAAATCATTACCAGCCTTTTCCTGTATGTTGTAAAAGTCCCTTCCCTTGATCCATCTGTAGATTTGAATTTGTTGGGGGGAACAACATTAGAATATTGTATTCATATTTGCCTAACTGGTATTCAAAACTGAGAACACAAACATGTATCACTAAAGCTGTTGCATTTTTATTTTTTTTTGCAGACAGGGAGGGTGGAGCTTGAGTTAATACATGTTACTAGCATGATTAATAACAGACACAGTAGGTACAGATGCAGCTAATCCACATGGTGGTTGAGGAAAGCATCTGCATGTGTCCCAATTGCTCCCTGTTCTACTACCACGTTTCCCCAAAAAGTTGGGCCACTGTGTAAAATGAAAAGAAAAACGAAATGTACTGATGTGCAAATCATTTAAACCCTGTAATCAAATAGGAAGTGGTACTTATCAAATGTGAAAACTGTGTAATGTTTTTATCTCCTGAGAAATAGATGCCCACTTTGAATTGGATGCCAGCAGCACATTATAAAAAAAGCTGGGACAGGGTCCACAAAAGACTGGAAAAGTTGTTATGCTAAGAAGAACCTGGTTGAACATCTCACAACTAATGAATATAATTGGCAGCAGGTCATTAATATGATTGGTATAAAAAAAGCTTCCCAGAGAGGATGAGTCTTTCAGATGTAACGGTTGGCTGGGTTCAAGGGACAAGCCCGAAAACCAACATGAGATTCCTGGGTTCATTGGGACCTTAAGCATTTAAGAAAGGACAGAGATTCTGTGGTGGACATCAGTGGAGGGACTCAGGGACACTTCTAAAAAATATGTATAGTGGTGCATTAGTGCACATGGCATGGGTGACTGTATACTGGTGCATTAGTGCACATGGCATGGGTGACTGTATAGTGGTGCATTAGTGCACATGGCATGGGTGACTGTATACTGGTGCATTAGTGCACATGGCATGGGTGACTGTATACTGGTGCATTAGTGCACATGGCATGGGTGACTGTATACTGGTGCATTAGTGCACATGGCATGGGTGACTGTATAGTGGTGCATTAGTACACATGGCATGGGTGATTGTATAGTGGTGCATTAGTGCACATGGCATGGGTGATTGTATAGTGGTGCATTAGTGCACATGGCA